>APFE030612218.1:0-19598 GCA_000404065.3 Pinus taeda | reverse complement strand
AAAATAAGTCATGTCACTAACAAATTCACATAAATTTGGAGGAAAGAATTAATGTAACAAACTTCTAATTTTATACAGTGGCATATCTAATTGATCCATTGAAATTTGGAGCAATGGTAACAAACTTTAATTATATATAATTATATATATATATAGATATATGCCTGTAGGTATTTGTTGGTAATATAAAGAATTACCAACAAATTTGACATTGTAAGGATTGAGTTTTGGTCAATTGGATCTTCCCCAAGATGACGAGGAGCATTATGATGATTATGAAATGCGTTTTTTCTCAGAATATGTATAATTTTAATATTCTTGAATTTTGTTGGAACCTGTTTCAATAAGGTAATATATTCATTATTTAATTATTAATATCTTAATTTATTCAACGTATATATAAGCCTTTAAATTTTTTCTTTATAGATTTTTTATATTATATATATATTTTCTTTTATTATAAATATATTTTATCATAATGTAAAATTTTAATTTAAATGCTTTTCAAGACTTCTGTAAAATTGAAAAGGTTTCCCACTAGATTTCCCAAGTTGCACATTATTATTTTATTAAATTATTATTTAATAAATAAGATCATTAATGAAATTAACTGTAGTTTTCTTTCAAATGGCAAGAGAGTTCTCTCCACTAGATCTTTATTTTGCATGATATTCGTTTAGTGAATTTTAATATTTAATTAAATAAATTTATAATGAAATATTGTAGTTCTTTCCATTTAATTGTTTCTTTCTAATATAGATATATTAGTAATAAAATCTTATTTAAAAAATCTTTATTATTTATTAATAGATGAAGTGTTTATATTTTTCATTATATCAAATTTATTATATTTTCCATTTTAACATAAAATATGCCTATTGTTAAAAAATACCATCTATTTATATTGTGTATTAAATTCAAAACTATAATTTTCAATAGTTTTGTTAATAACTTTAATTATGTATTATATCAAAAATTTATGTATTTTTACAATGTTTATGTAAGTAATTGTTTTAATTCTACAAAGTGTTTTTACATTTTACTTTTACAATTATTATTCAATGAAGCAAAAAGGGAGAGGAAATGAGAGTTTCAATCTTATCTATAGTTTTCAATAATAAAATATTAATTAACATGTAAATTAAAATGTTAAGATGATGTTATATCTATATATCATTATTTAATTGAAAAAGGGTTATAAAGAAGTTTTGTTTTGGAGAATTAAAAAGCATAAAATATTAGTAAGTATAAGAGATTAATATTATAATTGATATTAAGAATTATTATTCATTATCATCATGATGAAATTAAGATAGCCATTTTTTATAATATAATTAAATTAGGTTATGAAAACTAATTTACATATAAATGACTTGAAGATATAATTTTTTTTTTAATAAATTAAATTTTTAATACAATATTACAATGTATTCGAAGAATCAAATATGTAATACAATAAATTACAATGTACTAGAAGGAATTGAGGGTACATGGTGAGATGTATTAAACTAAACAAAGTCTTTCGGTAGAAATCACATGAGAGAATGTGATTTCTACCTAAAGACTTTGTTTAATTCATTATGGATCACAAAAGCTTGAATACATAAATGTATTAAATGTTTTCTTAAGTAAGAAATTCTTAATATAGTGAGAATTGTTATAGGATTAAGAAGAGAAATAATAAATTATATATTATCTTCAAAAGATAGAATCCATTCTATGAGTAGTCGTCCATGTTCATAAGAAGATGATGTTCATAATCAGATTTTTTTTCATAACTTAGGTAACTATGTAAGAAACCAACAATATATCAACATATAAACAAGAACGGTAATATTCATAATAAGATGATGATGTTGATAATAACATGGGTTTCATAGTAATATGTTTTTTCATAACTTAGGTATCTATCTAAGCAACCAATAGTATATCAACATATTGTTATGAAACCAACTCCCAAAAAGATAGAAAAGGTAGATGAACGCCTTAGAAATAAGCCTCTTGAAGGAGGAAACCTCCTTTACATTGCACAAATGAACAATTTTTAGATGATTCAAATGACAAAACCTGCTTTCTATATATAAGAGTCTATATGGTCACAATATAACCAAGCCGACCTAACAATAATAATATAAAGGCACAAAAATAACAATAGAGGGATTCTATGGGGCACAATAATAACAATATGGGGACAATAAGGGCACAATAATAACAGTAAGGGATACAAAAACAATAGTAATGCGGGGATCACTAATATTGTAGGGACCTAACATGCCCCTATCCTTCAAAAAGGTGTTGTCCTCAACGCTTCAGTAGTTCTGGATGCTTTTGTATAAAATTCTCATCCTCCCATGTGGAATATTCAAGGGGTAAGTTCTTCCACTTGATGAGATACTCTGAAATTGATGTATTTTGTAGCTGTCGAGTTCTTATTTCTTTGACTGCTTCAGGTTCTAATATGATTTTTCCTTCTTCATCAAGTTCTAGCAATATTGTCTGAGCTGAAAGCTTGTCACTTATAACCTTCGTTAAGCCTGAAACATGGAAAATTGGGTGCACTCGAGAAGTTGCAAGAAGCTCCAATTTGTATGTCTTAGTACCTATCTTTTGCAACACCTGGTACGGACCATAATACTTTAGTGATAATTTGTTATCCTTCTTAGCTTTCTTGAGGGACATTTGTTTATATCGTTGTAGATGTATGAATACCGAATCACCTACATCAAAACTTCTTTTGCTGCGATGTTTATTTGCATGTTGTTTCATTATATTTTGTGCCAAGGTGAGGTTATCCTTTAAGAGTTGGAGAACTTGTTGCTGATGCTCGATGTGATCTTCCACTGCTTGAACCTTAGAATTTTCTCTTAAATATGATGTGATGGATGGTTGATGATATCCATAAAGTGCCATAAACGAGGTCATTTTTGTTGCAGTATGGAAGGAAGTGTTATACCACCATTCAGGCAGAGGCAACCATTTGAACCATTCTGTCTGTTTATCAGATACAAAGCAATGAAGATATTCTTCCAAACATTTATTTACTATTTCAATTTTCCCATCATATTGAGGATGATAAGATGAGCTATGAGCTAAGCGACTACCAAGACAAGAAAACAATTATGTCCAAAATTTTCCAATGAAAATGGAATCTCTGTCACTTAAAATAATATTTGGGTTTAGACTGTTAGGTACCTATACTACTAGTGTAACCCATTATTGTTATTAATAAAACCCCCTTATTATATTTTTGTGCCCATGTAGTCCCCATATTGTTATTATTATGCCCCATAGAAGTCGACTATTGTTATTATTGTTCCCTTACATTATTATCGTTATGTGAGCTCTGATTATATTATGACCCCTTAGAGTCCTATGTATAGAAAGGAGGTCTTGTCATTTGTATCATCCAATAATTTTTCATTTGTGTAATGTAAAGGAGGTGCCCCCCTCGAAGAGGCTTATTTCTAAGGAATTCATTTATCTTTTCTATCTTTTTTTGAGCTGGTTTCATAACATTTGGTATGAAAGCTTTAGATTTTAGGGTTTCGCTGCTCCAAACAGGTCATTGTAGTATTTTTTCTATAACTATTTTTCTGTGACATTTCAGAAGCTAAAACAAAAACCCATTTGAGAAGAAATGTTGCTGAAGTGCGTGTCTGAATGTTAGATGTGTCTCGCCATATGTCCAGATATATGATCTAAGGAAGTTAGGGTTTTTGCAAAATCCCAAATTACGTCCTAAACAGGTGACGTTGGGAAAATCGTCATCATTTACTCTCTGAGCAAGAAATTGAAATTTTGTAAGAAGTTATAGAAAGAGGATGGACTGTAGCTTTTTGTGTATAGTTTCAGATCCAAAGGTCGAAATAGTGACACATGGCACGTCATACAAGTTTGTTGTACTAAAACATTATATAATCAGGTCATCTTAGGAGATTGGGCATAACTCTTTCTTGAAGAATCAAATGCTAATCAGACTTGCAACATTAGAAAGAGGACTCAGATGGCTACTGCAGGAGACAATTTTAGAACTTTGAGATCTGAAAGTATATAGTTATAGTCATTTCAAGATCGCACTCTTGAAATCAAGAAAAGGTGATATTAGGAAGTTTGATGGAATAGATCCAGTAAGTTGGATACTACAGATGGAGCAATATTTTGATCTACATGGTGCACCACTATTACAAAAGTTATATATTGCATCTTCATATTTAGAATCGCATCAACTTTTATGGTATAAAGGGATTTGTTCTCATAAACAACTTGTTACATGGTCAATTTTCATGGAGGGAATGATAGCACATTATAAGGATACAAAGAGCAACACCTTCTTTAGAGAAACACCACAACAATTGGAAGAAAAGAGAGAAAAAGGGCTTTGTTACAATTTTAATAACAAATACATTAAAGGTCATAAGTGTGGTGAGAAGAAATTATTCTACATTGATTGTGTAGAGGAGGAAGGAAAGGATCAAGAAACGTCAAAAGAAGAGTATATACACCAGGAGCCAACCCCAGAGAAAGAAGAAATGAATCTGACCATATCTTGTAAAGCACTGAAAAGAATTACCACTCCTAAAAATCTGAAGATAGAAGGACATATCAAGAAGAAAAATGTTCAAGAAGTGAAAGATCACATCGAGAAAGAATAAATCAATCTGAATATATCTTGTAATGCCTATTCATGAAGCCACGTAACCCATCATTTGATCCCTCAACAACAGTCATAACCTCAGCACCAGTTTGGGTGAGATTGGAAATCCTACCTTTGCATCTTTAGAATCTCTCCTCATTAAAAACCATTGGGAATGCAATTGGGGAACTTTACTGCAAGTGCCTAGAAACAGAGGAATATGCTTGAACCACCTATGACATGCATTTGTGTGGAAATGGACTTCAGTGTCGAATTCCCAGCTGAAATAAACCTAATAAGTAAAGACTTTGTGTGGAACCAGAAACTCGATTATGAAAGTGTCCTCTTCAGATGTCAATCGTGCTTTGAGATAGGCCATCTAGACAAGAATTGCCCAAAAGTTTCCTAGAAAAATTCTGCTAGAAAAAACCACCACTAATCTACATGGTGGGAAGGAGCACAAAAAAAACACTATAGTGTCATCAAATAATAATGCTCTAGAGAAAACTTTGAATCACAAGAAATCGGGAAAGAAAGAAACAAATGTCAAGACAAGCAGGGAAAAAGCCCCGCCCAACAACAAAAAAGTGAACTTGACGACCACTCAAGCATCAATAGTTATGAGGATTTGAATACCGCAGAAAATAAATATTCATTTAACAGCAAAGCAGATCTCCTAGACCAAACTTCTTCTCCAACTATCTTCAAAAGGATGAACACAATAGATCGCGAGGCTAAGACAGCAATGTCCCAAGAACCAGAAGAGATGAAGGAGATGCAAGATAAAGGATGTTGGAAGACCATAGAGAAAAAAATAAAGCTACAACACCAATCTTGCCAAGAAAGACAAGGAGCCAGACAATTAAAAACTAAGAAAATTATAGGTCCGATAGACCAATTTGTTCTCAGTGGATGTTAACTACTATCATCATCATCATCATCATCAATATGTTAAATGATTAATGATGTTAATGGATATTTTTTTAAAACATATTAATCTATCAACATTAATGAAAAAAATTATGATAAAATTTTGCATTAATCACATTATTATTGTTTTGGTAGTAATATTTATTAAAAATAGGTATTATATTGATTTAATATGTTAACTGATTAATGATGTTAATGGATATTTTTTTAAAACATATTAATTTATTAACATTAATGAAAATAAATTATGATAAATTTTTGCATTACTGACATTATTATTGTTGTGGTACTAATATTTATTAAAAATAGTTACTAATAATGTTTTTTATCTTAAAATATTATGCTATCAAAATGTTTATGTTTTTTTTGCCAACCTTCAAATTAACTTATTGACCTTTATTTATATATATATGGATTTTTAATTATATTTATACATTTTAAAAATGATATAAATTTATCTTAACCAAATACAATTAAAAAAGAAAAAAGAAAAAATACAAATCTCATTATAATTAAAACTCAATATTATAAATAAATATTACAAATATTATACAATAAAAAGATAAGACTTAATTAAATATATATATAATACACATATTCATGTTTATAATAAAATTCATCGCTAATACAAATCAACATAACAAACACAGGCATTCATTGACAAAACACTTCATAATCATACTTAATCAATTTCAAATAAACAAAGATACAATATACAATTTCAAAGGTAATGGAATACAAAATTTAAACACATACATTCACAAACATTGATAATGCCACCCACACATACAAACATTTGAAAAAAGAAGTTCTGACATGTATATGCAATTTCAGACAACACCTACAGTACAAATTTAAATGAGCAAATATACAATCTAAAATTTGTAAATATCAAACACAAAATACAAATTCAAATAAAAAACACATAATATACGATTGAAAATAAGGAAACATTCACCATACAATTTTAAGTCAATAAAAAGAAAACTACAAAATTAACTGCAATCACAATTCAATACAACAAACACACTATTGCAATTTCAAGTCACCTACAATACAAATATTCATAGATAAGCACATATATATCCAATTTCGAATAAAGGAATATACAAAGTAAAAGTTGAAATAAACAAACATACAATATATAAATTCAACTAACACACAACATACAATTTCAAGTCAATAAAAAAACACTAAAATATGATTATGCAACTTTAAATAAAAGTAAACTCATAACATACAAATTAAAATATACATTATACATACACATTGAAATTCATAATTCAATACAACAAACACATGATTACAATTTCAAATTAGACAAGATATTCATAAATATACATTCATATAACCATTCACGTATATATGTAATTTCAATAAAATAAACACACAAAATACATGTTCAAATAGGAAAACACGCAATATACAATTTCGTGCCCAAATACAGAAGAAAATAATCATTATGGAAACCACTCATATATAAGCAATTTCAAACAAGCAAACACACAATTCAACTAAACACACCGTCAAAACCACTCACATATACATGCAATTCAACTAAGCACAAGCTTACACAAATTAAAATGAACAAACAATGATGGTGCATAGTTTGAATTCAAAATATCAACATAAATACATAAAACATTTTCAAAATCACAAACATATATATATACAAATTCAAATAATGTTACAACTTTCTACATTTAGAGTTATAGTATTTCCAATGAATTAATTAATTCCCAAATTCCTTCACAAATATCTACTCATTAGAAACTAATGATACAAAAAAAACCTAACCTCAATGTAATAAATATAAATTGGTATGGTAAAGTCAAACAATAGTCGCAATAAAGATATTTAGAAAAGTAAGAGATACCTTTTCCTTCTCTATCCCTAGAACTATAAATAAGCTTCATTTCGAATAATAAGCTTCATTTCGAATACCAGGTTTGAAGGTTAATCCCAAAGTTAAAGATGTGACAATCTAAAAAAGTTCCAAAAGAGATTCAGTTCTTAGAGACTAACTTAAGGATATTTTACTAAAATCTAGTACTCCTCGGGGCTGTTTGAAACACAATGAAAATTAAATTTGGTACCATGAGTAAGGCATAACTAGATATCTATTTTTCTTAGTTTTGAATTTTCCATCATGGATAGTCAAAGTGCTAAATATGTAACTCTTCCAAGTATTGCAAAATTTTCATGAAAACTAAGTTAACGATATTGTATCGAAAATTCCTACTCTTCGAGCTATTTCAAACAATTAAAAATTAAAATAAGTACCATAAGGTAAGACATGCTAAGGTGATTTTTATTTTTAGTTTTGTGGAAATTTCAAACAACTAAAAATTAAAATAAGTACCATAAGGTAATACATACTAAGGTGGATGTTTTTGGTTAGTTTTATCTTGTTTTGAATTTCCCATTGGGCATAGATGAAGAGCTAAGCATGAAATATCATTTCTTCTATTTTCAAAACAAAATATTTTGTTCTTGTTTTGAAAAAAGAGCATAGACTACTAAGGAAAACCACTCAACAATAAAAAAGAACCTAAAATAAGGAAAGAAAGGACACGTCTACAGATGCTAACAACTAATTGTGAAGACACCACAAAAAGATATGTATGATTACCATACCTTGTAAGTAAAAGTAATTCTGAGAAATTGAAATAGATTCTTTTCAACTCAATGTCAAATTGGATAGTGAAATTATTAAAATAAATAAAACCCAAAGGATATAACAAGTATGCAACACTTGTTGAGACAACAAGGAAGAAAAGTTTATCATAATGCTTAAATGTAACACATTAACTCATTCTATCATAATGCTTCAATGCCACACATTAACTATTGAAGATGACAATATAACAAAATTCCAGGTTATGTCATGTAAGGGAAATATATATGCATGACATAGAAATTTTTGTTGCGGGTAATCAACGATTAAAGGTAAATGTTGAACTAACTTATAACACTATGTAGCAAATTGTGTGAAATTACCAAACATTGTACTTTATCTACATTGTAAAGTTTTGAGCTTATTTGTAATCTATCATGACTCAATCTTGCATAGTATCAACCTAATAGCATTGTATGGAAGAATATTTGTTACCATTACCTTTTATAAATTATAAGGGAAATCATTAGTTATTAAAGGATGTTTTTTCAAGCTAATAATGTAGCTTAGTTATTCATTTTAATTCAAACAAATAGCATTTTGAATAAATGAATGCCCCAAAAATGAGGAAAATACTAACAAACAAGACATCCTCACCAATTACCAAAAATGGTTCGAGAATATATACCTAAACCAACATTCTTCCTATAACCAACTGAGGTCATTTCCTTAATATCAATGTTTGGAACGAGCATTGAGTACAACAATATTTTTCATGAATATTAAATAGGAACACACAATCAAGTTAATTAAATTGGATTTTAATTTATGCACATGTAATGTTCATGGTCAAATGCATACTTTGAGAAAACTATCAAGCACATACCTAAGATCAAATCAAAATGTGGGTAGGAAAAAAAATCATAAGTCTAAAGAAGCCATATCAAATTGGGACATTGAGAATAGTAGCCATTCAAAAGAGGGAAAGTCCTCGTGCTAAAAAAATGTAGTCTACACTGTGCACATCTTGTTAGGAAATTAAGAACAAAAAAATGTTTTTCACTGGCCTACCTATAAAAATGGAAGTGTAGTGATAGTTGAAAAATGTAAATACTAAATAATAATTCATAGAAATATATATGTGACTTGCAGTTTACACAAATTGGTTTAAAAAAATCCCATCCACCCAAGTACATCATACACTGTTAAATCTCAAATCCAACTACATTAGTGTTAATAAACAATATTCTGTTACATTTCTAAAAGCACTTAGTAAGTTTCTTTCCTAGATAAGTAAAATGGACAAGAATCCTACTCCACTAATAAATAGAAAAAAGTTTATGGAAGACACAAATAAACTATGAGATTTAAATACAAATTTAATTAGGAGCTTTGAGATGTTCATGATATTTTCTTTTTGGCTTGGCTACGTGAAATATATCATAAGGTGACTGTTTTGATGTTCATTTGAGTTTTCCAACCATTTCATTTATAGGCTACAATAATTGTTGTATTCCTATCAAGACCAAAAAACATGCCTCATTATAAAAATTCACACACAATTCCACTTGCTCTTTTTAAAATTTATTAAAAACATTTTGTAAATTTATCAAAATACTTACCCTATATACATATTACTTTACAATTTTAAATAAAATATTATATTAATATCGAATAAATTTCATATAACAACTATTAAATAAAATAAAAAATAAATAACATAATATATCCATCACACTCTCTAATCTTATTCCACACCCTCCATACCCTACTTCAAACATAAGAAAAATAAATAAAATGAAAAATGAAAAATAAATAGACACTTAATTATAAACTTAACATCTATATAATAATACGAGTAAATAAAAAAATAAATAAAAGCAAAAACATGAATCGAAACCCTATTGTTTTCCCTTCGGAAAAAGCATTAATTGAAATAGAAAAAAAACAACAAAAGCATCCACCCAACCAAAAAGGATGAACCTGACAATCAAATCAGCCGCTCAACGTCGACCCAAAAAACAAGAACATGGCAACAAAAGCGCGTGGACAGAAAAATCATGAACCTGGCAACAAAAGCATCTGGGTGGATGGAGAAAGAATGAAACTTGCAACAAAAGCATCAGCCCAACCTGGATGGAAAGAGCATGGAAAAAGCATGAGCTTGTTAACAAAAGAATTAGTGCAACCTGGACGGGAAAAACATGAACATGGAAACAAAAGCATCAGCGTGGACGGAAGAATCATGAACCTACCAACAAAAGCATCAGCGTGGACGGAAAAACCATGAACTTGACAGAAAAACCATGAACCTGACGGAAAATTCATGGTCCTTGCAATAAAAGCATTTACCTCGCATCTTTTTCAAAATAGAAAGCACAAGAATAGAAATTTAAAAAAAGCAAAAGCATCAACCCATTCGTTTCCAAAAAAACAGAAAAGCGCGAGAATTGAAAGTTAAAAAAAAAAACAAATAAAAAATGAACCCTCAATTTAGAGGCCGTAAAACACTCTTATAGCCGTTGAAGGAAGGAGTTGGGGAATCCCTATATATATTTATATTAAGTCTTTATGTTTATATCCAGTTTGGTATGCTTGTGTCGGTGTGGTTTGAGTTTTGGGTCTATTTTCTATTGATGTTTAGGTTGAGTATGTGAATATTCTATAAGAGGAGGAGGTTTAGAATAGAAGGGAAGGGAATGGCACCAATGATAGAGCTAGGAAGTTGATTTAAGTTGAGTTGTTTAATAGTTTTTTTGGGCTTATAGAGATCATTTATCTCTGAGAAATCGTATGGATCAAATTCAATTCTATTTAATTTTGTTTCACTGTTTAATCATCTTTGCTCTGGTGCGATAACTAATTCCATTTCATAACCTTATATTTTTGTTGGGTGCATTGCAAATTATTGGCAAGGAAATGAATGAAAGAAGAAACTAGGTGGTTGCCTAACCTATTTAGCTGAAGAAATTAAATCTAATCCCAATTCCAGGTATTTGTATATGTATCTCTCTTTTTGATTAGTTTAAACATAGTGCTTTAGGCATTTTATATTGAATTTAAGCCTTTGATTCCTCCTCAATAATTCCCTTGTGTATGTGGCTCTTCACCAATTTATCCTATCCCCCAGGAATTCAAGTATCAATGTCTCTCTATTATTAATTTATTTTCCTGTGTAACACCTCTTCTTCTTTATTAGATTAACCCATGGTTGTGTCTTGTGTTCTTTGTTCCTTTAACGTGTGGTTTGGTGGTTTTTTTTCCTTTTTTTTCCATAACCTGTTGTGCCATGTGCATCAGCCATCGTTTTAAGCCCCTGTTTCCTCAATAATTTACCCTTGTGCCAAGTGCATCAGACATGGATTTAAGGCTCTGTTTCCTCCTCGGATGTGTCCACCATATCAGTTCTATTAAATTGACCAGACAGTTCTATTAAATTGACCAGACATGGATTTAAGGCTTTGTTTTCTCCTCAAATGTGTCCACCATTCGAATGAGTTTTACATTTAAAGCTATGTTTCCTCCTCCATTATTTTAACCATACCAATTCTATCCATGTGTGTAAGCATGCATGTCTTTGGATTCAGATTCAAGTCCATAATTTTAACCATACCAATTCTATCCACGTGTGTAAGCATGCATGTCTTTGGATTCAGATTCACTTTAACCGTGTATGCATGTATCTGTGTATTGTGTTATGTGTCAATTAAACCCGCCCACCAATGAATTTATTTTTTGTTCAAACTCAGTAATGGAACCATCTTCCCACTTCTATCATCTTAGGGTTACCCTTCCTTTCTTTCAATAGGTTTATTGAACTTTCAAATTAATATATAATATCCAGTTTCAAATTACTAATATATATACATACACCTCAACTCCCTTCTATGAGTTACTGGTTTATTCAAATTTTATTGATCTTAGCTCACCTCTTTCTTTCCAGTCAATTGGGAATTCTTAGTTATATATGTATAGTTATTCGTCTTCTTTGGGAATTCTACCATTCTTACTCTTTTTTCTTGGAGATAGTTTAAGCTACGTAAATTGAAATGGCCTTGTACATATGTTGTTTTATATTTTTCACACAGCCGCTGGAAAAACCTCTCATACATTTTAAAAATCAAATTAATTATATCATTAATTACGATACATAATCATAATTCATACTATTTTTTGGGTTATTTTATAAATAACCATATTTGTTTATTTATTTTATTTTCATGAATGACTCACAAATAACTATCTTACATATATATTTTTATTTAAATTATTTTTTTTTGGATTATTTTATGAATATTAATATTTATTTATTTATTTATTTATGATGTGTATATTATTGCAGGCTTGTTTCTAGGAATGACTCATAAATAATTGTTTTACACATATATTTTTATTTAAATTATGCTTATTATATTTTGGATTATTCCATAAATAACAATATTTGTTTATTTATTTATGATGTGTATATTATTGCAGGCTTGTTTCTAGGAATGACTCATAAATAACTGTTTTACATATGCGCTTAGGAAAAGTTGAAAGGAAGGTAAATTTGTTTTCATTATTTATATATGCCATATAAATCATTATTACTTTTATATAAAAAATAAATTCATAATTTTGATTTCATTGTATATATATGTAATATAAATGATTATTACTTTTATATAAAACAGAAACTGATCATTTTTGTTTTCATTATTTATATATGCAATGTAAATGATTATTATTTTTATATAAAAAAGAAATTGATGATTTTCGATATATTTTGTTAAAAATATATATTTCTCTCTAATATTTATGTTGTATTGCACGCAAATCTACTTACAGGAACGACCTCACCTTCTATTCTTGCGAAAAGTGTTTTTCCCAAAGTAAATATTGATGTAGTTATATACTATTCTTTTCTCAAATATTCTACGAGAATTATGCACACAATTATTGATAAAGTTATTTTTATGGAAGGGGTTCAAAATACTCCTTCCAAGTGCTCAAGGGGGATGGGGAACCATTCTTCTTTGACTAGTGTAGTATTTCTTGTTTGTATTGACCATATTTCTTTAAACTCATATGCATCACAAGACATTTTTTAACACACATTTACTCTACAACATTTATATTTGAAGCATGTTATCTTACAATTCAATGATCATCCATTCATATTATAACACTTTTCCCAATTGTATTTAACCCAAAACACAGTTACATTGGAAAAGGTTTAATTTTTTTTTTTTACAAAATTACAAATTATACAATCTTCCACAATGCATTGAAAGGCGCCAAGTATCTCTCTAATTAACAAGCCCTTCATATTCGAATCTTTCTTATTTTTTTTTTGCCCTTTTCTATTTCATTGGTTTTTAAAGCTTTTTATATTGTATTATTTTATATATTTATATAATTAGATAAGAGTATATACATATAATTTAGCTTCTTATATATACTTGGTTAAATAGTACGATACAAATTTACTTATTCGAATTTCTATATATATTTTTCTGATTTTGAAAATGTTTAGTTGAATTGCATGAGTGGTTTTGACCGTGTGCTTAGTTGAATTGTGTGTTTGCTCGTTCGAATTGCTTATATATTAATAGTTGTATGAATGTTTATTTATGAATATATGTATGTAATTTGAAATTGTTATCATGTGTCTGTTGTTTTTAATTATGAATTTCAATGTGTATGTACAATGTAGATTTTAATTTGTATATTATGAGTTTACTTTTGTTTAAAGTTGCATAAGCATATTTTAGTGTTTTCCTTTATTGACGTGAAATTGTATGTTGTGTATTTAGTTGAGTTTGTATATTGTATGTTTCTTTATTTCAACTTGTACTTTGCATGTTTCTTTATTTGAAATTGAATATATATATATATATATGTGTGTGTGTGTGTGTGTGTGTGTGTGTGTGTGTATTATATGTGACTTGAAATTGTAATAGTATGTTTGTTGTATTGAATTGTTATTGTAATTAATTTTAGAACGCAAATAGTGCACAAGTTTTACTTTGTATATTGTGTGTTAGCTTATTTAATGTTGTGATGGCATGTTTGAATGTCTCTCTTTGAATTGACTTGACATTGACATTGTATGATGCGTATTTCCTTATTTGGAATTGTATATTATGTGTTTTTGTATTTGAATTCGTATTTGGTGTTTGATATTTAAAAATTTAAAATTGTATTTAAATTTGTATTCTAGGCATTGTCTGAAATTTCATATACATGAGAGAACATGTTTTTTCAAAGTTTTGTATGTGTAGGTGGTTTTGTCAATGTTTGTGAATGTATGTGTTTAAATTTTATATTCCACTGCATGTATATACTTGGTAAAATAGTAGGATACATATTTACTTATTCGAGTTTCTATATATATATTTTCCGATTTTGAAAATGTTTATGTATTTATGTTGATATTTTGAATTCAAATTGTGTACCATATTTGTTTATTCATTTTAAATTGTGAAATCGTGTGTTTAGTTGAATTGCATGTATATGTGAGTGGTTTTGACCGTGTGTTTCGTTGAATTGTGTATTTACTTGTTTGAATTGCTTATAAATGAATAGTTGTATGAATGTTTATTTATGAATATATGTATGTAATTTGAAATTGTAATCACGTGTTTGTTGTTTTTAATTATGAATTTCAATGTGTATGTATAATGTAGATTTTAATTTGTATATTATGAGTTTACTTTTGTTTAAAGCTGCATAAGCATATTTTAATGTGTATGCATATTTTAATGTTTTCCTTTATTGACGTGAAATTGTATGTTGTATGTTTAGTTGAGTTTGTATATTTTATGTTTCTTTATTTCAACTTGTACTTTGTATGTTTCTTTATTTGAAATTGATTAAGTATGTTTACTAAGTATTAAAATTGAAATTTATTAAGTATGTTTAATTATAATGAGATTTCTATTTTTTATTTCTCTTCTTTAATTTTATTTGGTTAAAATATATTTCAATCATTTTGAGAATGTATGAATTTAATTAAAAATCACCATATAAATACTAATCTTATTTAATAATTTTATTTTATTTTTGAATTAAATTTTCAACATTATTTTTTTTTGTGTAAATTGGACTATTTCTATTATAATACAAAAAGAGTACAGAGGGTTACATTTGCCGCCATGGGTCGGCAACCTGAACAAGATGACAGTGAAACTGAGACTGTGCCCGAAGAGCTATCCGCTGACCCCAAACAAGAGCTATGACAGTGTTCAAAACTGCAAAAAACTGACCCATCCTCTCCCTGCTGTCGCAGGGGAGGAGTTTACAGACTCTTACAATTCTGTTAAGGTGCATATCGTCACTGAAATTACAGAACAAGACCGACCTATATTCCAACATAACCATTACAGACGCTAAGGCTAGAAGCCAGGACAGAATAAAGCATAACAGACTCTGAAACGGAAAAGGACATAGACAAATCTAACTCACGATATCGACCCGCTACCATGACCCCGAACGTCCACGCTGCAAGCTTAGGTGTAAGGGCTGGGTGGCTCCTCCGTTGAAGGCGGGATGAATTTGCCATCTGGTTCCTCCACCACCGGGCAGCCAGAGAATTCTGAAGCGCTAGAGTCGGAGTGCGATGCGGTTCCTCCCCCACTTGGGCCAGCGTTGTCCCTCGCCACTTCACCCTCGGCGTCCACAGGCTGAGATTGCTGCCCCCGAGCAGGCGGTGGTGGTCTAGGAGCTGCTGGGTTGCCCGGCCAATCATGGTGCTCGCATTTTTCAATGCGCACAGAGACAAAGTACACGGCATTGTCCAATATGCAAGTGTGTCTGAACCGGGTGGATGAATGCCCACCAAACGGGCATGCCAAAGAACGTCCTCTGCCTCGCCCTCTTCCGCGCTCTGTGGAACGTGGCGGGCGATTTCCTTCCGAAGATTCTGAAGAATGAGGTTCAGAGGCCAAAGATCTGGCTCTGCCTCGCGAGCCACCCCGCCTACAGGCACCCCGCTGTCGTTCTCGCGGCATGTTGTGAACACCGCTGCAACAAGATTGCACTGGGGTCGCTGTGAAATTGAACCAGCACCGTAATTGAACCAGGACCGAATTCGAACCAGCATAGGAATTGAGCCAGGACAGAATTCGAACCAGGCCCAACAAGCTAACCAGAATACGAACCAGGCCCAACAAGCTAACCAGGCCCAACAATCTAAGCTTGAAGCCGGAGCATTCAGAGACATGATGCTGGTTAATCTCTGACCCGCATTGTCCCATAGAGCCACCATACAACGACGAAAATCGACTAACACTCCCAAGTTGAAGCCTGGTTGCAGAGAACCAGAGCTTCGCTCTCCTGCATAATGACCCTCTCTGATCATCGAGCCGAACCCACTCCCTCTTAACCTTGCGTCTGCGGTGGAGGTCCTGTCTTTAATGCCGGCCGGACGGCTTCGGGAGCTTTCGGCCCAAGTGGCATGAAGCGACGGCCACCTGGCATTGAATGCCGCCGTCCACTCCAATAAATTCTTACCTGTCACCCGCATCCGGGAAAATTTTCAACATTATTATTATTATTCTTATTATTTATTTATTTTTCTTCGTATTTGTCATTTTCCATCTAAAGATTAGTAAGTTAATTTGAAAATTTGCAACAAAACATAAATATTTTGATAATATAAAGTTTTAACATAGAAAACACATAATTAGTAAATATTTTTAATAAATATTACTACCATAGCAATAATAATGTGATTAATGCAAAATTTTATTATAATTTATTTTCATTAATGTTAACAAATTAATATGTTTTTAAAAAATATCCTTTAACATCATTAATCATTTAAAATATTAAATCAATATAATAACTATAGTTAATAAATATTTCTACCACACCAATAATATTTTGATTGATGCAAAATTCTATAACAATTTATTTTCATTAATGTTAATAAATTAATATGTTTTTAAAAAACATCCATTAACATCATTAATCGTTTAACATATTAAATCAATATAATTAAATCATCTCCGCACATTCACGTGGTTGACCGTGTTAGTAGAGATTATAATCTTGAAGCAAAGAGGAGTTTTTTTAATTGTTAATGAAAATTAGCATAACACATATTTAAAAAAAACATATTTTGACATTTTAAAATAGAATATTTCAAGCAAATGAACATGAATCAATCACTATATTATTCTATAAGAAAATATTAACTCAATGAAACATTTTCATGAATAAATTGATGTATTAATGTTAAGTCTCCTTGTTTGTTTGGGAAAATCCCATAGGTTGAGTTAAGGAAATATGGAAAATATGATTTAACCAATAGGAGAACCTTTAGGGAACCTATTAGATCCATGCATATGCCTGTATCTAAACTACTCAACTTGTTGTAAGTCTTCTTATGTGTTAGCACTTGTCGAGTCTAGTAGAGAAGGGAAAAGGGGAAAATATTAAGCGAGCAAATCAATATCAAAGGTCCTAAAAAAACTTCTTTTAAGGGGAAACATATTCTTCTCTCAATAAGTCAGGATCCCTCATCTGGTCATCGAAAAAATAAGTGCCAATGCACAATCTATTAAGCTTCTAGTGTAGGGAGGTGAAGCTAGTGACTTCACCATGGTATTATCCAGGCTTGCTGGTAGCGAAGAAACTTTTGTGCTCTTGAAGTGAATTCATCAGGGTACTATCTAGGCCTGTTGGCAGCAGAGCAACATAAAACATGAAAAATCATCTTATGAAAATCATAATTTGTCGTGCACATTACCCTTCCTTATATTGAAATAATTGTGATATGGTGTATGTTTTATCTATCTTCCAACCAAGCTAAGAAAATTGAGATGCTATGTGTAAAACTGGGTCGAAGAGGGGAGGTTTGTTGTTTAGAGTTTAGAATTTAGGGTTTAGAATTTAGGGTTGAGGATTTAGGGTTTGTGGTTTAGGGTTTAGGGTTAAGCATTTGCAGTTTAAGCTTTAGGGACTATGCTTTAGGGTTTAGGGTTTATAACACTTTATAAAATGCTTAGGGCTTATGGTCTTCCCTTATTATAGATATTGGTAAAATTCTTAGTGTTTATGGCTTAGGGATTAAGGTTTGGGGTTTAGGGTTTATGATTTAGGGTTTATAGCATTTTAGTAAATTCTTTTAATAAGAACTTAAATAAAAGTTACAAATAGTTTTTAAAATGTTATAAAATTCTTAGGCTTTAGAGTTTAAGGTTTAGGTTTTATAACAATTTAGTAAACATTTTTAATATACATTTAAATAAAAGTTACAAAACACTCTTTAAAATGTTATAAATTAATAAGGGTTTAGGTTTTAGGGTTTAGGTTTAACGGATTAAGGTTTAAAATTTATAACACTTCAGTAAATTCTATTAATAAACATGTAAAAAAATTACATAGGGTTTAGGTTTTAGGGTATAAGGTATAGGGTTTAGGGTTTAGGGTTTAGGATTTAGGGTTTAAGGTTTAGGATGGGACCCAGCCCACAATCAAACATATAACTTGATAGAAGTTTGTCCATCGCTATTGATGAATTCGGATTTGGTTGATGATTTGGCTTTTGATTAATGTTATGATCAATGGATATTTATGTTGGTGGTTGCAATAATTTAATAAGGATCATAAATATGAAACTGACCTATCCTCCTACCTCGGTCCTCATTTCCTGCATGATGATTATGCAAAACCCTTTGCCATTTTGGTCATTTTCAACATTTCTTTCTGCTATGAGAGCTCTGCAAGGGTTTCTTTGGAGATGCTCTGTTTTGGTTTTGTTTACGAATGAGTGTGGTCCGTGAGCTTGCATGTGTTGTTGGCAGCTGCATTCCTTGTTGTATAGTCTTGTTATGCATTCTGGAGGTTAGTTTGCTCGTTTTCCTCTGCACAATGAGTTATTTCATCTGATCGTACCTGGAATCAATTTCTGGTTTGGTTTGTCGGACTTTCAACTGTTCCCTTCTGTTGTTGGTTATTTTTGTTACTGCTTTGCTGCTAAAATCATTTTACTATTGTTCCCATGTGCATGGGTTACAGGCAAAATGGTTCACTTGGCTATGTCTTTCAGGTATTTTTGTCTTTCCTTGATTTATCTCTGCCTTCTCCTAGTTTAAAAAATAACGGTGTCTCCTCCTTTTGTCTCAGGTCATTTCCTGTGTTCTGTGGCTCTATAGGATGAGGGTTCTTGTTCAATCGCACTCCCAGGTGAGATTATGTTCTTCCCTTACTTGTATTGTGTCTTTGCTCATTCATTGTTATGCGTGTTGTGCTTGACACTCTCTTGTTCTGCTTTCACAAGTCAAGAATTTGACCTCGGGCGTGGATGGTTTCAATGCCTCGGTTTGTAAGCCCTTCGACGCCTTTCTGGTAGGATCTGTCAGCACAGTTTCATTGAATTGTATTTAGGGTTTGTAGTTTTCTAGTGGCCACGCCTCGGCATTCATTTGCTAT
>APFE030612216.1:0-10336 GCA_000404065.3 Pinus taeda | reverse complement strand
ATAAACAGCGATTAAAACACATTAAAACACTGATATTTTTGGTCAACGTGACCCTGGAAAAACCCCCTACAACTCTTGGGGAAAACCAGTTTGAAAGCTTTTCTTTATTTCTGAAAAAAGCCTTTTTACAGCAAGAAAATTTCAGCAAAAATTACAGCAAAATAATTTTTTTCAGCAAGCAAACTTATCTGTTTTCAGCCCAACAGACCACCTGGAAACTTCTCAGTTTTCAGCAAAAAAATCAGCTTTTCTGCTTGTTCTTGCTGCTGTTCTGCTTGTCTTTCTGTTGTTCTGATTTTGCTGAAGAGCTGCCTGGTATGTGTGCTAAACTGTTGCCTCTTTCTCCTTCTTGTCCATAAATCTCCCTTGCTCTTTTGCTCTCCTTCTCCCAATCTGCTCAAGAAAGAATGAATGATCTTTTCCTCATTTTCCTCCTTTAATATAACTCCAAGTGACTTTTGGGTGATCCAAGTGACTTTTGGGTGATCTCTAAATCCAATGGCTGAAATAGATTTAGATCAATGCTGAGATTAAATGCACATTTAAATCTCACTTTCTATTTTTTAATTCACCCCACTTTAATAAAGACCCACTTAGTCATTTATTTCCAAAGTCACTTTTCCTTTCTAATTTTTCATTGACCTTATAAAAGTCACTTTAAAATTAGACTTAGTAACTTTATCACTTAAAGTCACTTTTAAATTAGATTTTAACTTTATAAAAATTATAAAGTCACTTTAGGAGAAAAACTAAAATCTTTTGGACACTTTTCCCTAGGCCAAAGATCAAAGCCTAAGGGAACCACCTGTCCTCCGGTACCAAATTTCAACACGATCTTCATAATGACATGTAATTGTGATTTTGTAAATGATGTAAAGAAGAAAGTAAAATTATTATTGGCTTGCTTCATGGGTTTCATGAGCAAGAGATTTTATTTTTAGATGACTCCCATTGTGAGCTTTTAGGAATTGTCAAAAGAATTAATGTCATGTATGAAGAGTCCTTCTTGGGCACGTGTCAAATGAATATGACTCTATAAAGCCCTCCAACGACAAACACAAGTCCTCCTCTTCATGTTGGCCTCAATACAAAGTAAAAGATCACGTCGACTTACCTAAATAAAGACACCTATTCGATGCACATGTCAGCTTATTATATAGGACGAACTACTATATATACATGGCTAGGGTTCTCACATTTCGGATAGTCAGAAGCTCACATATATCTCTGTGATTTCGAAAGACAAATCACAGTCAACAGTTCGGAGGTCTCTCTAAGTTTTTCGGTGAACAAATGCAATATATAAATTCGGTTATGTTTCACTATCAAGGGTGAAACTTTGTCTTGGTACAACAAGGAGAAACTCAGTGAGACTACAGTGATCAAGGTTCGGTATAATCACAAGAAGGGTCTCTCTTTGTTTCGGTCTAATTGCAGAGGTAATATTGCAGATTGGAGTAGAGAAAGTTTCGGTGATACTACAATGATGTCTCCTCACTATTTCTGTGTTATATCACAACAAAGAACTTGGTACTCTGTCTCACAACAAAGGAGAGATTGATGCCACTCAGGAAGAAGGTCACAAGTGTGTGAATAGGTATTAGGGTTATTGCATGAAGAAGGTCTCACTGTGACTATGATTCGTGATCTCAATTCAATGTCATCTCATGACTACAGTGATCTCATATGGTGCGAAATTTGAAGAAGGAACTGAGAGAGAGTGAACGAGAAGGTGGAAGAGGACTTGTGTCTTGGTCTTGGAGTGGCAAATAGGTCAAGGGTCTTGGTCTTGGTATTCGTCAATTGGAATCTCTATAAGAAGAATTTGTGCGGGTTTTCCTCTCAAAGAGTGAGAGGTTTTGGCCCTGGTAGATAGCCCACATTCTGTGTCTCTTGTCTATTTATGTTCATGCATTGGTAGTTGTTTGATGAAGAAGAACGCTAATAACTAAAGTAAATAAGTTCCCAATCTAAAGTTGTAAAAACACTCACAAGAAATTACTAATTGTAGAGAAATCACCTAATCATGATGCCCTAGATTTCTCAACATGGTATCGGAGCTAAGGTGTCAAAGTCAAGAAAAGGGCATGTAATCAAAGAGACACTCAAGGACTGAGTTTCAAGAATGGCATCAAAACAAGTCGAAGGATATCAAAGAAAAAGTTCAAAGATCTACATTGAAGAATCAAAGCCTAGATCAAAGAAGAAAGGTCTACTCCAGAAGAAGTCTTGGGATCATCAATCAAAATAATCAAGGCCAAAGCCTTATTTCTGCTCAAGGCAAATAGATCTACAAATCAAGGCAACTAGAAGTCTACACCAACAAAAGTTTTGGATCCTATAGTCATCATCAAAAGCCCACAAAGACCCTCATCAAATTGAAGAAGATCTACAAAGCAAGGTAGCCCAAAGTATAGATATCCAAGAAAAGCACTTTAAGGGCAAAGATCACATCATCTTGGAGAAAGTTGAAACTCTAGAAGCATTTCTGATTTGCACTCATTCACCATTGAGAAGTCGAAGTATCTTGAAGGATAGAAGGCTAAAGGCATTATCATCATCCTCTAAAGGCTATAAGACAAGTTCCTCTCATTGAAGCAAGGAACCCTCCCTTATCCTTGAAGAAGATCATCCAAGGAAACATCAAGACAACCTCATCAATCATCATCAACAAAGGGAGCTAGTTTAAAAGGCGTTGTCATCATAAAAGGGGCAATCTCCTTTTTATGGAAGAAGGGATTTCATTTGGAAGCAAGTCATCCAAAAAGGCACTAATACATCTTCGTCAACCACCATCAAAAAGATCAAGTTGAAGATTTCACCTTCTCTTGTCAATTAAGTATCTTTTATTCTATAAGCTAAATCTGATAAAATGACTTTGTTTTGCAAGGAGAGTTATAAGCTGGCTGGGTCATCGAACTTCCTTGGATGGAAAAGGAGGATAGACATAGTCCTTGAAGAAAGTGAAGTCATTGCAAAGTCTCCAAACTATCCGAAGGTCAAGCATTATCTGAATACATGGAAAGGGATCAAAGGGCTCAAGGGATTCTTATGAAATCAATCAAAGGACCCCTCATTCCCTATATAACAAGATTGGAGACATCAAAAGACATATGATAAGTTGGTAAAACTACTCTCTAAAGATGCGATATTGAAGATATGAAAGGATGACGAGTTATCTTCATAAGATCTCAAACAGCAAGATCTGGAAGAGATGATTTCAGATAAGGAAATGATCTCCATCGTTCTAAATACACTAACTGAAGGACAAGTAACAAATGTCCATGGGGATAAGAAAGTTATCCCATTCAACAACTTGTAATTTCTATGTAAGATAGAAGAAGACAGGTTGAGGGAAAAAGTATTCAGACATTTGTCAAAAGGAAAGAAGAACATAGCTAAGATTCAATGCTATGAGCATTACAGGAAAGATTGTCCTAAGTTCAAGAAGGGCAATAACAAGGAAGATAGAGAAGAAGTCCATTTCATCGAAGAAGTGGAGGAAGCTGAAAGAGGAAAAGCATTAAAAGCAAGAGCTTGTGACATCATCATAGAGAAGCATGAAGATGGCTCAAATAAAAGTCTATGGAAGTCACCTATGGAAGGATAGAGTTCTTGGTAACCTCATTAGAAGCATAAGTGGCTCTTATGGGAAAAGGAAGAAAAAGGTCATCTAGCACAAAGCTCATCATACATCAGTCAAAAGGTGTTATGGTATGTTCTATGCTTAAGAGAAATCACATCAGCATGATAGTAAAATGAAGATAGAACATAAACATAAACAATAGAAGACAAGACAAGACAAGAGGACACAAGATGTGGCACCAGCTAGGGACAAACCCCTATGTGGGGAAACCCTTGATCAAATCTTCTTTAGTCTTCAATAGTTCAACAGAGAGATAGAGATAGAGTACAATGATTTAAAGTCAATACTAACTTGCCAAATAGGAGATTTGACATCAAAGATCTTAACCATGAAGATGACTCGATGAAATTACAGTTCTGGCACAAAGGGCTGGAGATTCCTATACAATAGATCATAGCCATAGAGCTGCTCCACCAATCACCCAAAGTACAATGGCTTTCCTTCCACAAGACTCTCCTTCCTTCGCTGCATCACTGGTTATATCAAAGCTACAAATCTGGCACCTTTTACATGCTCCAAGGGCTGGTGTCTTTTCTCGGCAAACATGGTCACTGGTTAGGGCACAAACTCCGTTTGCTACAACACCCTATTCACACCCATCAGACCTATTGACTGTGGCTTTCCTTCACACAATTCCTCCAACTATACACTGTCTTCTAACCTTCTCCTAGGCTTCAAATCAACCTCTTGATCAGGCATAATAGACAGTGGTATTGTCTCCCTTCCTAGATGCTGTCAAACACTGGAATATAACGCTAGAACCATCCCCTATACTCACCCAACAACCCACTAAAAGGGCTCAGTCCATCCGCAATGTCTTCTGTGCAATCCCATTGCCCAAGATAGAGATGAACCTTGCCACAAATGCCCTTACAAACAACCCAGAAGTAGACTCCTGTAATGTGGCCTTAATGTTGGTTCATGTGCACTTCAAAATAGTCATGAGAATGACCCTAACGTCCTTCCCTTCTTTGATGAAGTTTCCCTAACCTGCGTCCCTAAAACAAAAACCCTTCTCCTTGCCTTAAGGCTCCTTCTCTTGCTACAGATTAGGGCCTCCTACGACTGTGGATTAGAGCCTCCTCCTTGCTGCAGATTAGGGCTCCTATGTCTGCGGCTAGATCTCCCTTCAATCTGCGGCTAGGGCTTTCCTTTAACTACAACTAAGTCTCCTCTTCACCTGCAGCTAGATCTCCTTTATGACTGTGGCTAGGTCTCCTTTATGACTGCGTCTAAGGCTCTCTTAGATGACCCTTTCCACTACGTCTTCTTTGAGAGAAGGCAAACCCAAACGAGTGGAGAGAGAAATCATGAGAGATGTGCTCCTCAAATGACTTGAGGTTTCCTCTATTTAAATGCAACGTTGAGGTTGAGCTGGGGGTAATTTGCTTGCTGGCCGACCTTGACAAATTGTCAAATAATATAAATAAATTAATATCTCCATAAATACATGTCGGAATCGGATGATCTTTAGATCAATCATACACCTCTTGGAGAGAGGAATCCAAGAAAAATATCAGATGCCATAAATAAGATGATCCATATGGAGTTTGGCCCTAGTTGCCAATTTTAACAAAAGGGAACATTTGCTAGATGGTGATACTCAAGATCCTCTATTGGAATCTTCATCAGAAGGATCACCAATCTAAAGAAAGCAAGGGTTTCATCAAGACTTCCATCTTAAGGGAATTCATAGGATAATGGTATGATGACAAAAGAGGAGAAGCAGATCAAGGGATTGAAGTTCCTTCAATCAAGGAAGCCGCTGAAGGAAGTCTAGAAGACCTAAAAGAAAAATGAGGTATGTATGTTTGTATTCGATATTATGAAGTCATGTTGTATGGTTGCAGGTAACTTGGATCACTGCTCTATCTTGAGAAGCATGATCAAAGGAAAAGGATCCCCTCCTCTGAAAGGATGCCAGAAGGCATGGGTCACACCAGATGAAATCAACATAATATATCCTCATATGGAATATGAGGTAACCAATAGTAATTGGAAGAACTCTAATTGGAATTTCCTGGAAATGTCATGTGTGAAGAAAGAGAGGAAGAGATCATAAGACTATGCAACCATGGAAGAAGGAATTCAACATCCGAGACCAAGAAGATTTGACTAGGAAATCTCCCAGAAAGATATGAAGACTCTGATGGAAGTCTGAAAAGATGGAGACCCTTGACAATGGATATCTTTGGGAGATATGTCAACATGTATGCACGATGTTGATGCAAACTGGAAGATGTCATGATAAAAGGCCATCACAAAGGTAAGTCTGATTTAAGTGTTCATTTCTTATTTTGAACAAATATCTGGATGGGCTTATGCAGGACTGCCAAGGGAAGAACTATGGATGTCTTCCTAGAGGACCATATATAAGGATGTAAGATCCTTCCAAAGAAGACAACATGAAGAAGGCAGCATGACATGAAGCAAGACCAAATGTAGATTGATGGATCACTTTTTGATGAAAGGAATGATGACATGAATAACTCATGGATGAAAGTGATGGATGGTTTGTGCCCTATGAAGAAGTTGCAAAAGATGAAGACTCCATAACGAAGAAGAAATTCATGACATCGAAGGAAGGAGTTCTTCAAAGCAGTTGGTTGTCCCATTATCTCCACCTGAGACGCTGTTGTAGGTCCCTAGTTAAGAGGGAGCCTAGAAACAAGTTTCTTACTTGGAAGAAACTTGAAAATTTCTAAGCCAAGAGGGAGCCTAGGTACATTCCTTATGTATGAATGAGTATATTCCTTTATTGGAACAAGTATGTCCTCCCTAATTGAAAGGGAGAGATAGACACATCATTTTGGTCTTCAATTGGGAAGACAAAATGAGAGGATTGGGTAATCATTTGGCATTTGATACTATTTGAGGATGAGATAGGGCATCCAAGATAAGAGTAGTTGTGGAGGACTTATATTCTTTGAAAATTGGGGAGTCCAAGATAAGAATAGTGCTCATGGAACACACCCTGAGAACCCGGGTGGGGTATGTTCGGGGAGAGACAATGATGAGAGTGTATATAAATCATTGGTCTCGCCAACATTGAGCCCAGATCTTGTGGAGAGATAGAGTTTCTAGTCAAGGCCTTGCTACGTAACAATGCTGGTTGATATGATGCTATAAAAATGGGTTACCAATCCGATTCTTCTTATGAGAAATTTTTCAGATTGAGAATGACCAAGTACTATTATGAATACCTCCCTA
Organism: Pinus taeda; assembly: GCA_000404065.3. NCBI lineage: Eukaryota > Viridiplantae > Streptophyta > Pinopsida > Pinales > Pinaceae > Pinus > Pinus taeda. The sequence goes on along the minus strand of APFE030612216.1, from coordinate 3,480 downwards.
GTTAAAAGGGAATGTTGAAAAGTGTAACTAGGTTCGGTCTCCATAATGACATGTAATTATGATTTTTGTAAATCATGTAGAGAAGAAAATAAAATTATTATTGGCTTGCTTCATGGGTTTCATGAGCAAGATTTTTTTATTTTTAGATGGCTCCCATTGTGAGCCTATAGGAATTGTCAAAAGAATTAATGTCATGAATGACGAGCCCTTCTTAGGCATGTGTCAAATGTATATGAGTCTATAAAGCCCTCCAACGACAAGCACAAGTCCTCTTCATGTCGGCTTCAAGACAAAGTAAAAAATCACGTCAGCTCACCTAAATAAAGACACTTATTTGATGCACATGTCGGCTTATTATATGGGACGAACTACTATATATACATGGCTAGGGTCCTCACATTTCGGACAGTCAGAAGCTCGCATATATCTCTGTGATTTCGGAGGACAAATCATAGTCAACAGTTCGGTGGTCTCTGAGTTTTTCGGTGAACAAATGCAGTATATAAATTTGGTTCTGTCTCATTGTCAAGGGTGAAACTTTGTCTCGGTACAACAAAGAGAAATTCAGTGAGACTGTAGTGATCAAGGTTTGGTATAATCACAAGAAGGGTCTCTCTCTGTTTCGATCTAATTGCAAAGGTAATATCGCAGATTGGAGCAGAGAAAGTTTCGGTGATATTACAATGATGTCTCCTCACTGTCTCTATTATATATCATAGCAAAGACCTTGGTACTCTGTCTCACAGCAAAGGAGAGATCAGTGCCACTCAGGAAGAAGGTCACAAGTGTGTGACTAGGTCTTAGGGTTATTGCATGAAGGTCTCAAAGTGACTATGATTCGTGATCTCAGTTCAATGTCATCTCATGACTACAGTGATCTCATATGGTGCGAAATCTGAAGGAGAAGGAATCTAGAGAGAGTGAACAAGAAGGTGGAAGAGGACTTGTGTCTTGGTCTTGGAGTGGCAAATAGGTCAAGGGTCTTGGTCTTGGTATTCGTCAATTGGAATCTCTATAAGAAGAATTTGTGCGGGTTTTCCTCTCAAAGAGTGAGAGGTTTTGGCCCTGGCAGATAACCTACATTTTGCGTCTCTTATCTATTTATGTTCATGCATTGGTAGCAGTTTGATGAAGAAGAACACTAATAACTAAAGTAAAGAAGTTCCTAATCTAAAGTTGTAAAAAACACTCAAAAGCAGTTACTAATTGTAGAGAAATCACCTAATCATGATGCCCTAGATTTCTTAACACTCCTTTATATAGGCTCTTCAAGATGGACGTGGCTCCTCATTTGAGGCTGACTTGCCAGCTGCCACGCCGACTTGAGGGTATTTTAACACTTTTAAAGACAAAATAATTTTCTTTACAAGTTACAATGTACCTGATGGGATTTTCAACTTATGCCAATGATTCTTTTGACTTCTTGACCTAGGAAAAACCCTAGAAACACTCAATGGATTCTTGAGCTGTAAAATAAAAGACCTTGAGCATGAAACCCATGCTCCAAAAATAATAATAATATTTTTCTTTCATTTTATATTTACAAGAATCAAAAGTACATTTCGTATTTATGAAGATTGAACCTAGTTACACATTTTTCAATACCTGTAGCTGAAGTGTTCTTGCTCTTTGCTTGAAGATCTCCTCCTTCTCCTGATAAGATTTTGTCCTTCACACTTGCTTCAGCTCTTCCCTTGCTCTTGCTCTTCACTTGCTCTCACACTTATTTTGCAGACATTCAACATTAGCTCTCCTTCTTCACAATGAACATGCTACGCTCAACTCTCACTTGCTCTTGCTTAAATAGATGAGAAATGAAAGGAGTTACAAAATGAATTCATGCCTTGAGGCAATAATAGGAGAATTGAATTCCATGAGGGATGAGTTACTTGAGGAGAAGTGTAACTCACCCCAAGAATAGAGAGAGAGGCACACATGTCTTGAGAAGTTACAATTCGAATTAGGGGGAGAGAGTTACACTTAGACATGAGAGAATATTTGGAGAGAGTTACAAATCGAATTGAATGAGGGAGTTGCTAGTGCATTTCATGACGAGTTACACTTTTGCCATACATTGAATTAGTGCGGGAGGGTTATATTCTCTTAAGTGTGGAGTTACTATTTTATTCCAAGAGAGAGGTTCAATTTGCCAAGTAAGAGATTTTCAATTTAATTTACTTATTTCATGAGAGAATTCGTTTCTATTAATCCATTCAAGGTGAATTACTTTAGACAATTTTATAAAAGGTATAATAATATAATAAAATATACTAGTAAGGATAAAAATATTAATTATTGACTTGTAGAATCATGATTGATTTGATTTTAAAGTGGATTCCATATGTCGAGATCATCCTTGATCATTTACACATGACTTTCTATTTTTGGAAAGTCACTTCCAAATTGAGATGTTACTTACTATTTTTGGAAAATCATATTAGAATTATTAGAAATGAAATTTTATTATAGGTGGTTCAAATAGTACTGAAAGATATGATTTCTTATAGGAGAAATTCATCCCTGAGCTGCCAAATTTTAACACTCATTCTTAGCTAGGGAGGAATTTCTTTCTGTATCAAAGATCTCTGCTTCCTTTGATCTCTTTCATTCGTCTCAACTAAACTTTGATCTATAATATACGTAACAATGAAGTCACAATCTAAAGAAGAATCATCCACTTGACGCAAATTTGGAAAGGAAAGGATCATCACACGTCACAGACAAGGATTACACTCAACCAATTTTCATCTAAAAAATTAGGTGATAGAACACAAACATCACATAGATAAGACTCAAACAAGTTACATTGACAATAATCAAACACAACCAAGTGTCAAGTGGTGGAACACCTGCATCCTAGACAAGTCACACAAACAGGTCTCACTACACCTATTGGCCAGATAGGAAGCTCTTCCCACGTCCCAGATTGCGGGTTAGATGCACACTGAGGCCTACTCTTGTGGCACACACTACACAAGAGGTCCCTCATCCTCGGGAGCTTTCCGACATCATTCCCTAATTCTATGAGCTCTGACAGGGGGGAAAGGCAGCTCGGTTTTCTCAATCAACTATGACCACTTCTTGGAAGGGTCATGTCCATAAGTCCAAGCTGCTCTCTAAAAACCAAGAAATTTCCTTTTAGTAAAGGCTTGGCAAGAATGTCAGTTATTTGATCATTAGTGGAGATGTGATGGAGCCTCACTGCTTCTCTCTATACCATATCTCGGATATAGTGATACTTGATCTCAATATGCTTGGACTTGTCATGAAACACAGGATTTTCTACAAGACGAATCCCGCTCTTATTGTTGCAATATATAACTGTTGTGTCTGGAAATTACTCAAATAGTTCCCCAAAAATTTTCCTCAGCTAAATTGCCTCACAGCGAGCCATGCTAGCAGCAACGTACTCAACTTTAGCTGTACCCAGTGCAACAAACTTCTGATTTCTGCTCATCCAAGAGATCATGGAAGATCCCA
>APFE030612215.1:163439-182041 GCA_000404065.3 Pinus taeda | reverse complement strand
TATATATAATAAGTCCTATAAAAATAATAATTAGTTAATTAATTTATATTAATATATATAAGTCCTAAATAAAATTATGTATTAATTATATAGAAAGGGTTAAATTAGGATAATATATATAAATTAATTTTTAATGTTATAAGTATAAAAATAATAATATATATAATATTAAAAATACATATTAATTAATTAATGTAGTAAAATTAGTCTCTAAAAACCTAAATACCAATACTATGTTATGGTTATATTAATAATTAATATAGCATTAAATGAGGGACAATGAATATTAAGGGAACTAAGAGCTTATGAATTTAAACTTATAGTAAGTAAGAAATATATCGTCACATTTGATAAGTTTATATTCATAAGCTTTTAGTTCCCTTAATATTCATTGTCCCTCATTTAATATTATATTAATTATTAGTATAACCATAACATAGTATTGGTATTTAGGTTTTTAGAGACTAATTTTAATACATTAATTAATTAATATGTATTTTTAATATTATATATATTATTATTTTTATACTTATAACATTAAAAATTAATTTATATATATTATCCTAATTTAACCCTTTCTATATAATTAATACATAATTTTATTTAGGACTTATATATATTAATATAAATTAATTAACTAATTATTATTTTTACAAGACTTATTATTTATATTAATGAGGATAACAAGAATAACAAATAGGGCATGTAGAAGATTAGGTACAATAATATAGGAATATACACATGTATTTAAGTTAGATTTAATAAATTAATTAAATAAATAGTAATATATATAATAATATATATAATATATATATGTATATATTTTCATAGGGGTAATATTTGAAATTAAATAAATGAATATAATAACATTTTAATATTAAATTTACTTAGGGTAAGGTTTGACTGGGGTCTTGAATGATAAAGTAGCCGTTGGAATATTTTAGCCGTTGGAGTCTCTGCTTGGACTATTTAAACGCTGAGCTAGATCTGCATTTTCAACTTGTCCTGATGATGAACCACACATGTTGGTTCGAAACGCGTTGGCAGAAATCTTTCTTATGTGATTTACGCTGAAGCTCTCCTTATAAATAAGGAACACTTATTGAGTCATGTAGAAACACAGGAATTCCACAGCCACTCTTTGGCCAATTAGACACAGCAGATAGTTTTCAGAATCCATGCATTTCAGCAGTCTTTGATTATAGAAATTATCACCTTTACAGTGCAAGTCTGTGCTCAAGCAAAATATCAACCCAACAAATACTAACCAACCAACAACAACCCTTCTTACATGTTTCAGGGTGGTCTTTATAGGCAAAATATCTAAAAGTATTTATTACAACCGACCTAAACAGGTCTACAAGAAAAAGCTTTCTAAAACCTAACTTGTGCTAGAATTAAATGCAGTAAGTCTTTTTGGGCTATGCCAGAGGCAGTTGGATCAAAAGTGAATTGATGTGATGTTCTTTGTGACTTGGTGCAGTGGTTCAGTAATAACTGTGCATTGAGTTTTGGTCCAATGATCTTCTGTGAGTTTTAATGTGCAGTCATCTATGCTGGTGAACTTTGAATGGCTCTTTAACTGCTTCTTGACTTTCAAGGTTTTCTTTAATTGCTTCATTCGCCTCGAGCCCTGAGAAGATCTCCGCTGATACACTTTTCCGCTACACTGATACTCTTTGACATGCATTTTGGCTTCATATCTACTTTGATACTCTTTAACATCTGAACCGTGTCTCTCTATGTCTTCGGATGCATTCAAAACTGCAAAATCGGGCTTTTTTTGCCTTTTTCGGTGCAAAAATGGCTAAGGAATCAAAAGATTCCTTGAAGATTCTCCAATATGGCCTATTTCCCGTAGCGATGCATGATGCTAATCGCGCATAGAAAAATGCCTCTGTTTTTCATTATGGGCTTTCGAAGCTTGACTTTTGCGCTTGCGCATTTTTTCCTTTTTTGGCTGCTGACATCAGCATGACGTCAGCAGTACGGCGGGTGATGTCAGCATGACTTCAGCAGTGGGGTCCTTTGGTACGGTGATGATGTCAGCATGATGACGTCAGCAGGGTGACATGGCAGTACATCAGGGTGATGACGTGGCGGGACATGGTGGCAGGGTAACGTGAGCCAGGCGCAGGCAGGAAGGGGTGAGGTGGAGGTAATGTGGCAGGGTGATGCGACACTCCTGTTACGCGAGGGGAGGGCGGTTTTGGTATGCATCAGACCGCCTTTGGTATGGAGGCGGTTTTTGTCAGGGGCGGCCCGATGCAATGGAATGCCGCCAGCTGTCCCGGTGTACGTCAGTAAAACCGTCGGACATCGGGTGCTAACAGGCCAACACAAGAGGGCGCCCGATATGAACGAGGGCCATTGGATCTGGGAGGGGTGATCCGACGGTGGATGGGAGGAGAAGGTGCGCGGGGTTTAGTACAAGTGCGCGCGCGTTAAATTTTAATTTTTTCGGCCGCGGGTGGGTTTCAAACTTTAGAAAATGGTGTTGGCGCGTTGGTTTTTATTAATCAACTTATAATAAATTCCAAAAAATGAATTGCACGGGGGTTTGTGAATGCATTTGAAGGGGGGTTTTTTGTGTTTTGGAAGGAGTCCAAACACCTGGGAGGGGAAATTTATGCAGAGATGAGGGTTCTTACTAAGATCCGGGTGACTTAGTAATTCCCAAGGAGATACTTATGGTTATGTTTCAACCAGAGGAAGGGGATATTTACATAGGGGAATTATTACTATAGTTTAGTAGGGAGAAGGGAAATATAAGGGGTTTACATAATAATGTCAGTAGTTAATATGAAAATGACAAGAAGAGCGCTAAGTTCAGAGATCTTAGGCTTTAAGGGGAAATAGAACTCTGTAGAGAAAATATGGACCCCCTTGAGTAAAGCAGATCTTTACCAAGGCAAATGATATGAAAATGATGAAACTAAGAGATATCAAGCAGATCTTGACCTCTTTAGGGGGAGTTAGTAAATGATTTAGGGAAGAGGGATAAGGGGGAGTTAGACATGTCTCGCTTGAAGTCCTTCGAAATGGGAACTGTCTTGCCATACTGATTGAATAGATATAACATTTGAAAACACAAAACTGATCATAATCAATGATTCTGCAACCACAAAACTACTTACGGAGCCTACTTACCTAACATTTTTTCCTCTTTGGTTCGGGTGCACTTAGACTTGCAGACCCAGATTTTCAACTTTTCTTTTTCATGTCTTCCTATCTACACCTACACTTATTTCCTCCAAGGGCCCAGATTAAGCAGTTGGGCTCCTTTGATTCTCTACCTGTCTAAAATCTACCAAGATTAAGCTGTTTGGACAGATTATTTATTCTCTATATTCTAAAACAGGAAATTGAAACCTAGGGAGACCAAGATTAAGCTATTTGGACCTCCCTTTAGCATGAAAAGTCTTCAAAAATGGAATAATTCTTCAAAATTGGAATGCAGAAGTTGAAATTTGACTAGCATTCTTTCATGGCCTCTTTCTTTGGTGTCTGTGAGCAAATATGGAGCATTGCAGCATGCAAAGTATGACATATTTGGCCTGTAAAAATGTCAATCATGAAATATGAGTAACCTGCTGCAGCAGGAGGCTAACAGGTTGGATTGATCTTTTACATGTGATGATGTTTTTATATACCATGCAAATGTCTAACACAAATGTAATCTAATGTGTCAGTTGCATAACAAACGACCAAATGCAAAATGTATTTAATCACATATTTTATTTTTACGCAAGATTAAAAGCACACATGACAGCACATATGCAAACTATGCTTGGAAATGAATTTTATTTTTTTATGCAAGCTTAAAAACACACACATGCAAACTATGCTTGAAAACAAAGGAAACGGGCATGCCCCCCAGCATGACGTCTCAATTCGAGGTACATGCCCCCTAAGCTTTAGCCCATTGAAAATGGAGTGAAGGTTGACAATATTTTGATCGTACTCGAATTGAACGAGCTCATGTTTCATTATTTTAACATGGTTGACACACTTAAAATCACTATCCTCGTGACACCTAGTTTCATTTGTTAAGGAGCTTGACACAGGGAAGGAACTATGCTCCGACCAGACCCAGTTTCATTTTTTAAGGAACTTGACATAGGAAAGCGAACTATGCTCCGAACAAACTTCATCATACTGAACAGGAAGTCATTGCTTCCAAGAGTGCCACTCCCGGTGGAAGGATAACATCTTCGAAGTCAGGACCCAATGCCCCCAGGACACTATGCATGACGGCAACATCATTGGATACAGGCACGGGATAAGTAGCCACGTAGTTGACCTGCGGTGGGGCAGATACAACCAGTGGATAAAAACCAGGAGGAGATGGCAACTGTGCAAGAGGCACCGGGGGACTAAAGAATGATAATTGCTCTACAGTTAGGATTCTTCCGTCGTGTGGAAAGCAAACCACATGGAAAAGTGCAAACACAAGTGCCCCCATGGCATAAATATAGTCACGGCTAAGGAGAAGACTGAAATCTAAAGCACCTTGGGTAACCAGTACGTCTATATAGATAGTTTTGCCTCCCAAAGTAATAGGGAACTTTGGAAGGATCCCTAATGGTTGACTGGTTCCCCTGTCAAATGCTAACAGATTCTGTGCGACCGGCACAAGCTGTGGGGAGCCCAAAGCTTGCCAAGTAGTGGAAGGCATAAGACTGAGAGATGCACCCTCATCCAAGAAAATGCCAGGTACTGCCTTATCATAGGCATGTACTGTAATCTGGAAAGGCACATGGGATGGAAGGCGAAAAGCAGTCAGATGACTCCAGTCGAAGGAAACGACTGAACTACTCGGTGGGGGAATCGTATGATTTCCCCCCTGCTCTAAAGGAACCGAAGAGGGACAATTTGGATCAGTTGGGATAGGAGGGTTGTTTTCAGACTCAGGAGAATCTGACAAGACGAGAAGAACATGAGCATGATGCTCTTTCGAAACAGAGTGATCAACAGGTGGTGAACCCGAGTCGACACTCTTCCCAACCAATGGTTGGTCTGGAATAGGCTTAGCACAGCTAGGTTCAGAAAGAGGAGCCAGACAAGAGAAGAATCTAAGTCAATCTCTTTGTTGACAGGGAGAGGATCTAGAGAGAGACTCTGATAACCAACGGGAAGTTGGGGTGAGGAAGCTGTAAGACTTTCCAAGACAGCGGAAGCTTTATCCATGAGCAGACAAAGGTGGAGGGGATGGTTTCCTTCACATAGTCTACAGGGGATTCGAATCTTCCCTTTCTTCTGAATGTGGTCAGTTGATAGGGTAGCATCATCTTGAGCTTCAGAGGATGACGAGGGGAAAGCCGGATCGTGAGACCATTCTTCTAAGACCCTAGGAATTCTAGGACAATCACGAAGAAGATGGTCTCCCTTGCACAATTTACAAGGAAACTTAACCTTCCGCGGAGGAGAAGAAGGAGTTCCGACCTGAGCTGTACTTGGAGCAGTAGGTGGACATGTGGCCTCGTGTTTATGAGACTTCTTCTTATTCTTCTTCTTCTTAGCCACCTGGTTGCTTGAATCCAGACTTTCACCAGGCGAAGTAGAAGACGAGGACGTAGAAACAGGCGAAGAAGGGGAGAGGTCCACCTTGGAATCAACATGATGTTGTTCGGGTGGAGGAACTGATTGACCAGTAGTTGAGACATTAGAGACCATAGAGGTTGAGAACAACCAAATAGGAAACCAACAGTTAACCCAGGAAGGCACAACATTGCCATGTAAGGAGCACCAACATTCCCAAAAGGAGGAAAATGACCAGGATTCCCGTCAGAGGGGATTCCTGGGTTGGTGAACTCTGGAAAAGTTGCCATCAGAAACTAAAAATCACACATGGGGCTGAAAATGAGTCAAGACACACAATCAAACGGCCAACAGGTAGAATCTAACAGGGTGTGTGATCACGGGTGATTTAATTTTTACCACATTGGAATTAAGAAACTTCACCGTTTCATGTTTTAAGAGTCAAGAAACAGATAAAAAATGACTCTATCACTTTCAGATTTGAATCAAGCATGAAAGGACAAGCGCTTGGTGATCCTTTCAAATTTAGGGAGTCAGAAAAGATCAAATGACTGCTCAGGGATACTAGGCAAAGAGGGTGTACTAAATAACCGTGAACTGCAATATACACTTTGGTTTTAGAAATGAAAGAGAAATCAACCAAGGACTTTCCGTATGTGCAGGAAATCTCCCCAAATGTTGTGTTCGATGTATCACGGGTATAGGGTGACATACTCAGCTTCCTATGGATAAAGGATGATAACCTAGTGGGGTCTCCCAATATACTGAACGGTACATGGGAGCACAATTCCGTACTAGACTAGTATTGAGTCACAGAAGGAGGAATCACCCAACCTTGAGCGGAAACAAAAGTGACTAGGTTTAATGACGCCGGAGCACGACGCCGGAGCACGTCTCTAGCCTAGACCCCTAAATATGTTGTATTAAATTCCAATGCTGCCTTAGTGTAAATTGAGTAGATTTTAATGTTTATCTTCAATTACGTTTCAGTTTTCAGGCCCTAGCGAATGTAGTATCTCAAAATCTCCTAAATGCAAGCTATATGCCACAGTATATCATTTTATTCGATGAATGCTAACTATAAGAGAGTTGAGAGATTTCACACAAACAAAATGATCAGAAAACAACCAACAATATCTCTAATGCAGCTAATGGAAATCAAAAAGATTTTCTTCAAAGTCACTAATCACTAATAACAACGAAAAGCTCTAATTCACATTAACTAACGAAAAGCAAAAGAGAATTTTTTTTTTTTTAATGTTAAGGGAAAGATGCACTAAACAAACTTTGAGAAATGATAATAAGAGAGCAAAAACAAGGAAATTTCACTCAATGCAAGCACAATCATATCCCTAAATTGCCAAAGCAGTCCTTCAAAACCGAGAAAAATCCCAAAGACAAAAATGAGCCGTGTAATCTAGGCCCAAAGTGAAACAAGGTGAAATTCAAGTGAAAAAGAGGTAGGTCACTCAAACAACACAATGAAATGATTAACAACCACTAAACGAGTGCAAGGGAGCAATCAGAAAGTCGACTGGACCAATAAAAGACCAAAAACTCCTAAGGAAGGCTCGACACATAAAGCCACTAGATGCCCTAGGGCTAAAAATGTGGAATCAATAGAAAATGGCAAACAACCAAAGGATGAAGGTTAAAACCAGTCAAACAGGACTCCAATACACTCACGCAGTCGAGAAAATGTATCCAAAACAAAGACCAAGCTCAGAAGGCTTAAAATCAAGCAAACTTTAGCAGTTCCCAGGCCTGGCGCGACTGTCAGGATGAAACTAGCGCCTTTTAAGGATTGTCGTGAGTGATATATTGACAACTAGCGCCAATTGGCACGACTGTTACACAAAAAATCTCGCCAGCCAAGTTTTATGTGCCAAAATGAAAAATAAGCAATCCAAAACTAGGCCAACGATAACCAGGTAAACCAAGAAGAAAAAACAGCAAAAGAACCCAGCCCAAAAGGTTGACCAAGCAAGCAAAAAATCAAGAAACAACCAGAAAGGCAAGACAAGTTTCCCCAGTGGAGTCGCCAAATTGTTGAAGAGGTAAATCCCCTCTGCAGACAGAGGTGATCCCTACTAGCCCAAACCAGGTCTAGCAACAATCATCAAACACTACAGCGCAAGTTCCTAATTGCAAATAAATAGACCAGCGATGAAGGCCTACCTAGATTCCAATGCTATTGTTTGTAGGAGAGGTGGTGCTCTCGTTCCTTTGCTTCGGCAGATCAAAATCCTCACGATCTCGTTGAATGGACACCTGCACATACAAGAAACAATACAAACACAAGCATAAAATCCAGTATACGCAACTATATGTCAGTCAGAAAAGACATAACTCATCATCATCATAAATAATAACAAGAGTGGAACCATAACCAATAGTTGCTCATTAATAATCAATCAAAGGGGAGTACAACCAATGTTCTGACGTTGGATTCTCCTTTGGCGGGTAGTTAGTAGAACATGTCTCGCAAAGCCTATCGGGAATAAGGACAAGCCTCTTTCTTTGGATCTTGGACAATAGTCTCCTTGCTTGGATTTGGCCTTAAGGGAATCAAGAAGGCTCTTGCAACATGAAGCTCTTGGGAATTTGGGAATTCTGAAACTCTAGAACTCAAAAACTAGCTTGCAAAGGAAATGGGCAAGCTTTTATAGATGGAGGAAGGGGACCTGGGATCATAACCAATAATCATGGGATTGGCCATATCATCAAGGAAGCTTCCATGAGAGGTGGCAAACCACTTCCTCTCTATGGAAATCCATAGCCGAACCATCCAACTCAAGATAGATAGTAGTCCAGGAATTTGTTAGGACGAAACTTCCGCCATTTATTTGTTAAAAAACACATCTTAATATGGCTGGAGTAGGGAAAGTGATACGGAAATGTCGTGGCACTGAGGTTCCAGCAGTAGTCATTGCGCTCACTGAGTAATGTGCAGTTGGAGAACGGTCCAATTAGTCACAATTCCTTTGTGAAGAGTTCCTAACGAACTACCAAGAGGTCCAGGAGGAGGGCAAGACCTTCCATTATGCATGGCTACTTCTATCCATTATGTTGGTTACTAATGGCTTACCCGAAGACAACTAGTTTCCTATTTTGGACCAGGACTAGCCAGAAGCCACCAAATACGCTTCCCTTTGGGCGACAAGGGACACTGGATGAATCCAAAGCATCAAGATCTTTTGGATACTGATGGATGTGAATGTGCGCCAATGGATTAATGATCAACCTTGCCTGTCCAATGAAATCTATGAAATCATGAAGCATATTCCTGAGTTTAAAGCGGACATGCACTTTTTCTACATCAAGGCATGCAAGGACCCTGACCACATATGGACCTCACTCCCTTTTGTTGCCATTGATGAAGCTATTGATGTAGTTTTGGATACCTGGCCATCGGCATGGCGCGGACCAAAGGCAGTATGGCACGATGAGGCCATAATCTGGAAGCAAAAGGAGGAAGCTAAGCGCACCGCACAACAAAAGCAGAATGAACAGCATGCTGCAGAGGTTCAGGCAGCCCGAGAGGCGGCACAAATGGCAATAGGAAAGGCACCACTAGGAGGGGCTGTGTCGACAAAGGACAAAAGTAGTCAGAAGGCACCCACTGAGACAGCTATGGAAGAACCACCATCAACCGCCACAGGCGCACCTTTGAAATGACCAGCGCAACAAGAATGGACAAAGCCACGAAAGAAGGCGAAGGTGTCTAAATCGGATAGGAAAGTGACCACTTTAACTGAGGGTGACCTAAATGATATAGGGGACACCATTTGTGACACTGCTCGGGATGTCATTGATGAGGCCATGTCAGAGCAGCAGATTATGTTGGGTGAGCTCCGTATGCAGCTACAGGAACTTAGGATATGGATCACGCCAATGGGCACCAGCGCTACTCAAGGGGTTCCCAGTATGACAGCCACTGAGCCGTTGCTGAAGGCCCAAATGGATCATACCATCGTGATTCCAGCATGAGAAAGATTGCTAGCTGCCCTACCATGAGAAAGATTGCAATAGCTCCATGAAAACACCACAGTGGAGCTCCATGCTAGGGAAAGCCCCGCCGAAAAGGTACTCCAGGAACAAAAAAATAATATAGAATAGCTACGCCTCCAACGAGACGAAGCAGTCACACATAAGCAACAGGTGGAACAGCTAGTACCAGAAGCCTGCTTGAGTGCCCCTGAGCTGGAGATTGGGGCTAAGCTACCTATTGAGACACGAATCCACAAATTGGCTACTGGCTTCTGTCAAGCAAAGGAGGAGACCACGCCGATCCAGCTGGAGCTCAATTTGTAGATCGCGAACTTAAAACTAAAAATTCAGCTATCGACGCCCCCAGAGATCACCGAGCAGTGCAGAAACATCATTACCTTTGGGCGCGAAATGCTCACATGTTCAATGAAGGAATGTACTGATCTGTTAACCCAGTCAACTACTATGTTCACCTCCCTCCTGGAGGATCCAACACTTCAACGACTGGAAACCAAGGCTAGGGAGCTCCAGCAAGTCATTGGAACCATGCAGACCATTTCTATTACGTAGCGCTTGGCTAAGATAAGGGAGGCCCAAGACTTGAAAATCCAAGATGACGCCACCAGAAAGAAGAAAGCAGTGATTAAAGCCATGGAGGGATGAGGCATTTGCAGTCTCAACCACCATAGAGCACAAGGTAGCACACATGTAGAAAGAATATGCCACCATGGAGCCAGTAGAGACAGGGACTGATGTGTCGACGACACGCGTGGAACTAATATAGCGAATGACGGAAGAGTTTGCTGCCAATACAAGCGAAGCATAGAGGCTTCTAACTGACCTCTGTGCAAATATTGCCGCACCAGCTAAGTGACTTGGGACAAGTCACGATGGTTGTGTTGGGGGACTGTTGGGTAGCGGAAGCCTCATGCAATGGTCATGGGGCACAAAGCTCGAAATTTTGGATAAAGATTGGGTAAAGACTCTATGGGATGCACGGAGCACGATTTATAATAAGTTGATTCAAAGGGTAGTCTACCGAAAAAAATAATGTAAAGAAATGTAAGTTGAGTTGGCCCACCCAGGGATCGCAATCCATGGAAATGTATAAATAGAGCTAGGCTCTATGGATAGAAGGTAGCTTTTTGGTATGTAATCTTGGGTCTATTATGTAATGGGTTTTTGAGAAGAAAAGTCTTGAAGTGTCAGTAAGTCCGAGTTGATGGTTTTGGGTAGTAGATAGAGGCTCTACAGCTGTGTACGCAGAGGCTTGGAAGAGTCTGCTGCTGTGTGCGTGAACCCTTGTAGCTGAGTGCGCACGATGGATCTGGAAGTATTAGTGAAGAAAGTGAATAAAGATAAGTTGATTATGAAATTCTGTGTTAAATCTGAACTATCGTGGATCTGGTTAATGTACAATTAGTATAATTTTTTGATCTATGCGTGTAGGCTCATGTTATGAATATATGTGGATTTGTATCTATTCTAAGTGCGTGATTTGGTTAATTTTGTTAAATGTTTGCTTAAAGACGATGAAAAGTAGGTTGAATCTATAAATAGCACATTAATAAGTATCAAGGAGTATTTTGGGATTGGATCTGCGCGAAGCAAAGTGGCGTGAAGCCATGGAACGGTGCGTGAAACCTCCAGATCACATCAAGACATCCCAAGGGTGCGGAAACCTGGTTCTAGCACCCTCCCCTGCTACCTCAGGTTAGACCTCAGTCCGTGCTCGGCAGGCTGTTGCTGAAAGGGCCGGTAGTTGTGAGAATTGTTTGGCTAAATAATTCTTTCGAACCTAGGTCAGGTCCATATAAGCCAACACCAATTGATGATATTGTTGTCACACAAAAAGCATCAGTTGAAGCAAAGTAACCTGAGGGGAATAAAATTGTTTATATAATAATACTACACAAAAACCAATAGTTAAGGTAGTACAATTGGAGGAAAGATGAGAATAATTGAAAGAGAAGGAGAATTTACATGAATCCATTAAAGTCACTTCTGTAATAGTGGTGGATGTTGAACAATAATCTAGGGCTAATGTAGTTAGTGAGATTCTTATTTAGCATAATAACTATTTGTGAGATATTTTAGCTTATTAACACAATCATTTTCTTGACATCATTTGTATGTGGATTCCTTTATTCATCAAATAGCTATCAAAACAAAGAGACAAGAATATAAGATGTTGGCTTTCTTCCAGGGCCAAAACCTCTCCCTCTTGGAGAGGAAAACCAATAAGAAATTATTCTCATAGATAATCCAATTGACAAATACCAAGACCATGACCCTTGACCTACTAGGCCACTCCAAGACCAAGACACCAATCCTATTATTATGTTGAGATCATCATCATCACTACTACTTCATTGAGATCATGATTGCTACACCAATATTGCTCCTTCATCGTTGCTGCACCAATTCTACACCTTCACTAATAACTAGATCATTGTTGTACTATTACTTATATCACTACCATGTCAACGAGGTTTCTTGATTAGGATTATGACTGAGACAATAGGTGTCATTATGCTAAGGTCTTGTGACTTTATTTTCTTCCTGCACTAAGGCCTTCATGATACTATCTAGTATATTGGTACAAAGTGTTCCCTTCTTGTATTTCAGACCCTAATTATTATGCCGAGACTATAACCATTTCAGTGGCACCCATCCGAGATTACAGAGTGTCTGAGATTTTAGAGAGGAATGTGAAGATATCTCTGCTCCTTATCCAAAGTTACAGGATATCCAAAAATATGTCTTTCTGTGGTGACCCTACACGCCTATTTATAGTTGTTATATCTCCATAAATAAGCCAACATATCCACTGAATAGGTGTGTCACCTTTTATGAACCGACTTGATAGTTATATATGTATTGTGGTTGACATGACTATTCTTCTTCATCGTTTAGCTTGCAAACATCTTCTTGTGCTTGTCTTGGAGGATTGTGCTTGTCTTGGAGGGTTATTCTAGACTTGTATACATTACACATAGGCTCAAGAAGAGCTCCTTATACATGACTTTGACTCTTTGAATTTCCTAGACTTTTGAAATGAGCAAGAAACTCATTCTTATAAATGACAAAAATAATACTTCTTTTTCTTTACAAGTAAAAATATCAAAATTACATTTGTAAATACCAAAACTAGCTAACTTTCTTCAATAGTGGAGATAGTAATAATAGTGGATATAGTAACGATAGTGAAGACAGTAACATCCATTGAGGAAGCATAAACTAAGTCTGAAGGGCATCTATATTTGATATTTTTACTTTGTGAGAAGAGTAAATGGAGGTGATCTGCAGTCTCTTTGCGAGAAGAAGTGATATTTTTGAGTGAGCATGAGAAAATTGTCCATAATATTAAAAGGGTATGGGTAGAAGAACTAATGCTTTTGTTAGAATGTGAAACCAAAGTGAAATATAAGCATGCCTTACTCTATAATTTATAAATATGTTACATATAAAGACATTATGTGACCATCGAATTCATATTCTAAGGTCTCTTGGACTCCATTGACTGTTCACATTCCACACGCAAAACCCTTAGCGGATAAGGTGTCCAACATTCCCCCCTTTAATCCAAATGGGTATATATGAGTCCAAGAAGATAGATGTTATAATACAAAAACGAAAAAATGTATGGAAAAAATAGGTTGAATGTTCTCTCTGAAATGATGGTATAAAGTGGGACAACTCGAGGTCTCAATTGATGGTGGTATAAGGATGACCACGAATGTTAGAATGCTTAGTGCAATTCCTAGAATCCTTACAAATATAGCTAAAAGATGAAGTCTTCTACTAGAGGAATTTATCCCAAATTATTTGAAGAGGGAGATGATTGGGGTGTCAACCTGGAATTCTTGATGTAGTTTCTGGAACAATTCCAAATTTGGTTAGAGGTTGAAGTCTTCTACTATAGGATGTGCTCCCTATTTTCTAAAAAGGAAGACCATTGAGGTCTCAACTAGTGGTAGTTTAATGATTATCACAAACTCTGGAATGCTTAGTGTGGTTCCTGGAACAGTTCCAAATTTGGCTAGAAGCTGAAATCTTCTGCTAGAGGAAGTTCTTCCAATTTCGATTTGAAGATGACCGTAAATTGAAGCACTCTCATAGCTTTGACTATGGTTGAAATTTTGGTTCTGGTTTAGTCTTGAGGCTCTAGGTTTGGTATTTTTCTAGTTATGGCTTAGGATCTTCGAAACTTATAGCTGATCATCAATTCCCCTAATCATATAGAAGGAGACAATATGATACCACTATTACTCAAGCTCATTTGTACATGCTTGATAGAAAATGGCTTCAAAACAAGAAGCCTCACTGTCAATCCCCTCTTATCCCATAGAAAATGAGAGGATGAATATATTTATAAAATGTTCATGAGGATGAAGATAAGAAAAAACAATGATCCTCCATACACAAAACTCAAGAAGGGTGTCCGTTTCTACCAAAAATGGACCCATTTACAAAACATTTTCACTAATAAACTTCCAAAAAAACACCATTTGAATGTTATGATTGTTTTTAATTGAATTCCCAAGATTACACAATGCCTTTAAAACTAAAGAAAGGATTCCCAAATCCAATCGTTACCTTATGAAAGAGAATAATGCAATTTTGCTATCTCTGCATTTTTTTTATTAGATATCATATTGAAATTTATTCTTCAAAATTAAATATGTTGCCATCCTTTCTAAAAACAAACACATATCTAGAATAAAATACAACTAATAAATATCCTTGCACTACTTTTCAAGAACGTAAGTTGTAGCTCCCTACAAAGCTCTGCAATTTTTTCCAGACATTTTCTCATCATGGCAATGGCTTGAATTATTTTCCAATGGGAATTAAGCAAGTAGCAGGTTCTAGAATGCTAGAAGGACTGAGAAGAGAATTGGGAGCATTTCCTTAGTAACTCCTATCTAGACATGAAGTCAGGGATTTATATAGAAACTCATTCACATGAGGTATGACATTTTGGTAGTGAACCTCCTATGTAATCAATTCAAACCTCATCTCTTGTGCAAGATCCTTCCCATAAATATAAGTAGATGGGGTCATAATTGGCCACAAATTTCTTACATCTTGTTCTATGGATTTGAAAATATGATTTCTAGCTTCCTAATCAAATCTTCATTGAACACCAACTTACAATAATTGGGGTTTCTTCCAGAATCCATGAATCAACCACAATCCCAGGCGTCCTGCCATCGATGCTACCATAAATGAGGTCGGGAAGTATCCTATCAAGTGTAGGAAATGCAAGGATTTTCCTATGTATAGAGTCCAAAAGCATGAGTAACTCACCTTGTCCTTTCTTCTTCCATTCCTATGTGACCCTAAAAGGCATCCTCAGATACAAAAACTTGGAGACTGGATACGTTGTTCTAAATCGATCCATACTCCAATCTTTTGCATTTGCAGCTTCTCCAACTTTATTTGAGAGTAATTTGATTGTCAAGATGCCTTGATAGAATCCAGAGATGTGTTGGGCACAAAATTGGCCTATCTTTTCCTTGCATTTCCACTCCTCTTTTCATCCTTTTTACATTCATTCACATATATTTACTATGTAACACTATGAGGTAAGTCCCCTTTATCATCTCTCGGGATATTTAATTAATGAAGTAGAGTAATGAAGGTTTCTACCTACACAAACCACAAAAACTTGTGATGACCACAGATTATGGAGCGCAAGTGTTTACCGCGCAACATATCACAGTAGTTTCATGATTCACAGTAGCTGATCGACTACGATGAAGCAACATAACTGATTGCACCCGCTCTCAACCCATTTTTGACCATTCCTATTCTTGCTCTCTCAACACTAGTGCTGCGATAGAACTGATGTATATCTTTGGGCATATAGTTGCCAGGTTTGGGGGAGAACTATTCTCCTTGGTATTGTATAAAAGATGAGTCATTCCTGTATCATAGGGGGACCGTGTATGGTATTGTAATAGCATTATTTAGATTAATAAGA
Organism: Pinus taeda; assembly: GCA_000404065.3. Lineage (NCBI taxonomy): Eukaryota > Viridiplantae > Streptophyta > Pinopsida > Pinales > Pinaceae > Pinus > Pinus taeda. The sequence continues at coordinate 166,521 of APFE030612215.1, read as the reverse complement.
TATAAACCCTTTTGTTGAACTATCACTCGCTGTGAGTAACGCAACCTTGATCAGGGAGCTGGGTCTGCTCTTCTGATCAGGTGCTGCATGTTTCCTTGTGTTGTGTGTATTGTCTATTATTATGTTTCTTTCTTGTCTTTGTTACAGATCTCTGAGACAACTATGAATACCTTTTTATGTTATGCAGTTGAGTTTTTACTTTTGTTTTAGCAATGTTTTGATTGTCAATCACGAAACCTTGGTTGAGGATAGATCGTAACCTTGCCCCTACATATACCTTGTGTGTTGCCTTGAAAATAATACACACTCGGATTGATACATTAATGTAGGAAAATAATTGGATAATCTATTCATACTTAGACACCAACATTTTGGCGTCATTTCCAAGGAGGCTAACAAGGTGCAAGACACGATCTATGTTAACCAGAGGATCAATCTCTCATCCTGGGGAGAGAACGAGCTTTCTCACTCTCCTCCAGGTCCTGAGCACAGGTATTTCATTTATTTTGAGCTTTTATTGTTTTCCTGTTTTAGCAGGGATGATCTCTTGCCCTGGGGAGGGAGGTGTCCTTTGACACCCTGCTCCAGGCTCTGAGCTTAGATTTTCCCTAGCATTTTTTTTGTTTTGATTTCGAGAAACCCAATCTCTCGCCCTAGGGAGGGAGGGGTCCTCTGATGCCCTACTTCAAGTCTTGAAGTGTTAAGGTTTTCTCGTGTGTGTGTTATATCTTGATTGGGGTCTTGTCCCAGGGAGGGAGGTGTCTTTTGACACCCTACTCCAGGTCCTGAACCCTAGTTTCCTATGTTCTTTTCTTTTTTATTTCATTAATTGCCCTCTCTTCAATGTGATCACTTATCCTATGGAGGGAATGGCCTTTTGATGCCATACTCCAGGCCTTGAGCATTGTGGTTTGATTTCTGCTGCCACACCAACTTGTATGAATAGAGAGCCAAATAAAAGGGGTAGAGGGAGAGCCCCAAAGAAGGGAAGACAGGATCTGGGAAGGAACACCTACATCCAGAAAATCATTGCAAAAGCTGAGTTGGAGGCATCTTCCCATGCAGCCGTGAGGCAAGGTGCACGAACAAAATTGGAGGGACAATCTGTAGATTAACCAGTGTCGTTCACAGCACCTCCTGCCGGTTCAATACATCAGACCCCTCCAGTAGATAGAGAGACAAGCAACAGTACACCTGCTAAAGGGATCTCGTTGCTTGTAACAAAAGAAGAAGAAGTTACAAGTAAAGAATTTGGAGGAACTATCCATCCCAGTAGTGAAGAAGGAATTATAGAGAGGAGATCTAAAGGGTCCAGCCACTATGATAGGGAGGAGGAGATTGTAGAAAAATTTCTATCACCAAAGGATAGAGGAAGCACTATCAAGGCAACTCGAACCCTTGTGATAAAAGCCCTTCCTGTGGAGCTAGCTGAAATCCCCAGTGAGTATCGGAGGATATTCATGGCACCTACAACCTCTACTATTGACTTCCCAATTGGAGATTTGGGGACTAGTGCACCAACAAAGCCCATCCCTTTAACATCTTTACCCAGTTTCCATGGGCTTACTTCAGAAGACCCTCACGCGTTTTTGTTTGAATTTGACATTATGTGTCGAGGGTATGATTACATAACAGATGCTCATAAATTTAAAATATTCCCTACTATGCTAAAAGGGATAGCCCTGCATTGGTTTATGGGTCTTAGCGGAAGGTCTATCACTACATGGGAAGCAATGAGAACTGCTTTCTTGGAGAAATACCAAGACTACTGTAAATCACGAGATACTAAAGAAGAGATTTTTAAATTTATATAGAAAGAGGATGAAAATATGGAAGACTATGTGGAACGCTTTAAATACAGATTGCAAAGGTCAGGTCACTCTGACCTGGATAAAGACATTTTGAAAATCCTTTTCTGGGCATTTTAAGAAGACTCTTTGGAATTATTGAATATAATCAAAAAGGGAGATATATCAAAGGAGGACTTTGATACCATCTGTAAGTTATGTATTCAGTGCTCAAGAGGAGTTGCAAGAAATAAACAAGGGATTCGATCAACGAAGATATCTGGTGGAGGTGTTACAAAAGTAGAAATTGGGAACCTGTTGGACAGCCTGAGGACTGATATCCTGAGTACGTTGTCTAAACAGATAGACACACTGTAGGTAGAATAGAAACAACTAGAATTGCAAAGGACTATAGTCGTATTTTGCCCCACATGCAGGAAGAAACACCCATAGAGGGAATGTCCATTGAACTCTATAGAGGAGTGTGCAATCTGTGAACTGAAGCATGCGACAAGTTCATGCCCATCTTTGCCAGGGCTAAAACTTGTTTTTCAAGGGAGAGGAGAAGATATGGAGCAACTGTACTTTATGGGACCTAAAAATACATGGAAACCTTAGCCGTTAATGGGAAATCAAGGTATGTTTCTAGATCCATCTCAATATTTTATCAATTGCAATATGGGTCCCCAGACTATGCCTTATCTGCCCATATGGCCCCAATACCAGTTTCCACATTGGCAGTAGTGGGCTCCTAAAGCTAGTTCAAGCTCCTCGTGGGCTCCAAAATGGCGGGGACCTTCCCCTCCTGGTCAATTTTCCCAGTCAATGCCACAACAAAAACCTCAGTTTCCCTCTAATTTGACCCTTGGTAATCAGCCTATTCATCCTCAACTCCCTATCCAACCCAATCTAAATCCTAATAATAAAGGGGCTCAACAAGCTGACACCCTCAACCTGCCGTCATATAGCATCTCCATCGCAAAATTCTATGAGATGCATTTATGATCTGGGTGGCCCATAGGCACTCAGCCCTCACCAGTTATCAGAGCAGATTGAAAATGAGGAGAAGGAACTGGAAATGGTCGGAGAGTGTTACACTGAAATTTGTCACCATGACTATCTGCAGTTAATATGGCTCCATCAATAGTCATATTATCCTCCTTGTCAAGCCTTATACCTCTGCTCTCCATGTCAAACTTCAAAAAGAGAGAAAGTCATTAAAAATCATGTTTATCTCTGGTACGCAGGTTCTCTCTACCTTGCCTGCGTGTACGCATCCCAAACTCATTGTACCT
>APFE030612215.1:124396-135931 GCA_000404065.3 Pinus taeda | reverse complement strand
AGAAGAAAGACCTGCTTCTATAAGGAGAATAGGATATGGTGTATTACTTTTAATTTTCAGGTTATAAGTTATAAAATGCTTCTGGATTTGCTCAATCTTCTGCCATGATTCTCTGGAGATGCTGCAGCCCAAACTTCACAGCCATATAAGATAACAGGTGTGACTAAAGTTTCAAAGAGGAACTTCTTTTTATCCCACATTACGAGGTTTGCTGTTTTGCAGTTATTTTCAAGACCAAAATAAGCTTTCCATCCCCCATTGATCCTTTTCTCAATGCTATGGTTCCAATTGAGCTTGTGATGGATATCAATTCCTAAGTACTTGTAAGAATACACTTCCTCCAAGTTATTATTGTCATAACGTAAAATTAGCAGTGTCCTTCTTAGATTTTGAAAATCATAACTTTGTTTTGTCTGTGTAACAATCATACCATGGTTAGACAAGAAAATCCTTTAGAAGCTTGAAGTTGCTTAGCAGATCAGAAGGGCACCTCAAAAGAACAATATCGTCAGCATAGAGAAGAAGGAAAAGACTATATTAGTTTTAATTAAATTCTAAATAAAAATGAATATAAATAAAATTAGTCAATTTATTAAACAAATAATAAATAACCAAAAATTAAACATTAATATAAATAAAATAAAGATATAAATATTATTACGATAAATTAATTAATAATTAGTTAATTCAATTAATTATTAATTGATTGATTAATTAGAAAAATAGGGCAAATAGAAAGAATTATAGATAGAAATTAAATAAACCTAATTAATCAAATAAAAATTTAAATTAATTAATAAATAAAAATAAAAAGAATTAATCAATTAAAATTAAAATAATTATAAAAATTAAAAAAAGAAAGTATAAAATAAATAATTAATAAACCTTAATTTATGAATTGGTATATCAATTAAAAAATATTTAGGTTCAGGGTTAAAACAATGGAATAAAAAGATAAAATATATTTTAAAACTATTATAAAAATAAATAAAATAATAATAAATAAAATAAGAAATCATATATATATAAATGTCAGTTTCTTTATAAAATTAGGGTTCTAGGTTTATTTATACCTAGGTCGAAAGGCTCTTCTCTCAATAAACTTTCATTCATATTCTATCTAATTTAGTCCTGATGATGGACCCCCTTTGGGGTTTGAAATGTCAACAGAATGAACAAGAAACTGTGGATAATCCGGATCATGACACTGCAAAAAACTTCCACAGAAGCCTAAAATCTAACAAACCCATTACTCCCGGTCATATTACAAGATGGCTTTTGCTACTTCAAGAATTTGATATTACCATAGTAGATAAACCAGGAAAGTACAACGTGGTTGTTGATTTTCTGTCTAGATTAGAAAATAATATCGAAGGTACACCTATCAAAGATAGCTTTCCAAATGAATATATTTTTTGAATTTCCCCTAACACTCCATGGTATGTAGATATTGTTAACTATCTTGCTACAGGATAGGTACCTCGTCATTTGTCATATAAAGACCAACAGAAAATTATTCATCATAGTAACTAATATTCATGGATGGTAGGATACCTCTTTCATATGGGGGTGGATCAGCAGATTCAGTGTTGTGTACCAGAGGATGATATCTATGAGATATTGAAGGCCGCCCATAGTGGGCCTTGTGGAGGACATTTTGCAGCTAAAAGAATAGGCCACAAGGTGTTGCAAATGGGATACTACTGAACTTCTATCTTTTGTGATGCTAGAGATTATGTCCAAAGATGTGACAGCTGTCAACGAATGGGACAACCTGGGAAATCATATGAAATGCCATTACATCCCGAGATAGTCCTGGAACCTTTTGAGAAATGGGTCATTGATTTTGTTGGACCCATCAACCCACCTTCTGATTAGAAGGTTCACATCCTAGTCTGTACTAATTATGTGACTAAGTGGGTGGACGCCAGAGCAGTTGCGAAAGCAACAGAATAGGTGGTGGCAAACTTTCTTTTTGAATATATTTTTTCCTAATATGGTACCCCAGGAGAAATTGTTTTAGATGGACGAGCACAATTCACACCCCACATGATAGAGAGGCTTATGCAGAAATATCGGGTCAAACACAGAGTGACAACTCCTTACCATCCCCAAGCGAATGGACAGGTAGAAAGTACAAACAAGGTATTGGAGAATATCTTGACAAAAACTCTAGCAATTCATCACCGGGATTGGTCACAAAAACTCCTAGAAGCTCTTTGGACGTATAGGACGACATGGTGAAATACAACCGGGTTTTCACCATTTGAGCTAATCTACGAGAAATCTCCTTGGTTTCCGGTTGAATTCAAGATCAATACACTCAAAACAGCTTTGGAAGTGGGATTAAACTTATCAGAGGCCTAGAAACACCGACTAGAACAACTCAATGAGTTAAACTAGATTCGTTCAGTAGCTATCCAAATAACTACTACTATCCAATAGTAGAGAATGAAATGGCACGATAAATTTATCAAGAATAAGCTGTTTCATATAGGGGACTGGACATTGTTATATGACTCCCGGTTTAAAGATTTTAAAGGAAATCTTCGCACTCATTGGATGGGACCCTATGAAGTGGATGCTGTATTCACCAATGGCACAATCATATTGGTTACAGTAGATGAAAATCGCACTTCCTTCCTAGTGAATGGACACCATCTGAAGTTATACCATCGTCCAACTTCTAAAGATGCCTTCATAAAACATCTTTCGGATACATCTGTTTGATGGTTGTTGGTGCAGAGAATGCTCCCTTTGCCTTTAAAAACAAAAACAAAAAAAAAAAAATATAAATATAAATATAATAATATATATATATATGATGTTACTACTTACTTGTTTGTTTTTTTGCAGGAATACGAGCTGAATTATGACAAGGAGAAACGAAGAAATTTTTCAAGTAATAGTCATTGTTGTTACTCTGCCAGTACTGTTACTCCACTATTGTTGTTACTCCACTGGTTGCTGTTACTCCGCCGGTGTTGTTACTCCACTGTTGTTGTTACTCCGCCGATGCTGTTACTCCACTGGTGCTGTTACTCCACTATTGTTGTTACTCCATCGGTGCCATTACTCCACTGTTGCTGTTACACCGCCGTTGCTGTTATTCCATCGGTTCTATTACTTTGTGGTTGTTTTTACTCCGTCATGTTGTTACTCCACCGATGCTATTACTCCATCAATGTTGTTACTTCACTATTTTCGTTACTCTGCCGGTTATCTTTTCTGCTACTACATCGCTAGGTAGGTCGCCAAGTACAGCTTCATTGACTTTTATAGATTTAATTAAAATATTCAAAACAAGAGTTTAGTATGTGTTGCAAACGACCGCATTTAAGTTGGGGGGGTCCCAGCATAAAGAAACGATGGCGTACCTAAAATTGTAATCATGTCACATCATTACCAAATCTAATGAAAACGAAAACAAAAAAAATGTGTGATTTTGTAATCATGATTCCCATGCGTTGGAATTTGAAATTGTACGCTAATAACTTTATCGGTCATTCCCCCAGTATGATGTATTCAATTTCCATAATCATTCACCTCTACTGCCACACCCTTCCATTAATTACTGTGTTTTTTGAGGCATACCAGTCATTATTATCATCTTTTCACCCCGCGGCCACCATGCTAATAATATTGTCATCATCAGTTGGGTTGTTGTTACTCTCCCCCTACCAGCCGACTGTACCCATCGCATTGATCTAGTTATTACAGTGATGGGTGGGCTGACTGTGAGCCATGAGCCGGAGAGCACAACAATGGTCAAAAATAATCTGGAAGTATGGTAGGTCTTCGAAAATGCAGGGTGGAACGTCTATTTCGACATGTTACAAGGATTTAATGAGGCAATTTTTATTGAATTCGCACTAAATTTAGAGGAAGAGAGCTCTTGGGTCCGGGGGATAGAAATCCATGTTACAGAAGAAACTATTGTAGAGGTTAGCGGGCTACCCCAACAGGGGCAGAAATGGTTTTCACGAAGAACCACCCTTCCAGAGTTCCCCGAAGCATTCTTGCAGGCTGGAGAAAATGTTGTTTAGAAGGGCTAGGGGTACGACCGAAATTCATTACCACACCCATGGGGTGAGGTAGGAGGTTTTGTAATGAGATACATAACCTGCGAGGGGAGGTATACCACCATGTTTAAATACCATTTCAGAATATCGGTTCACCTTCAGTTCCCACAGGTGGAAGCCTTCTCATTGAATATCCCTTTCTTCCTGTTAAGAAGTCTCCATTTGATGGCGCACTCTGCTCAGGGTTCGTGACAAGTGGCAGCAGTCATTACCAACCATGGCATGGTCTGGCTGCTAGTCATGCATGCAATTGGTTGATTTCAAATCTTGTGCGAAACATTCCAGGATTCTATAGAGGAAGAAATAATGGTTGCTAGAGCTGCTAGAGAGGGACAGCCGGATGCGTTGGAGGAAGGAACCAGAGTAGAGGATGAATACATAGATCAAGAGGAACCCGAGGAAATGGAGATGGAACTTGAAGAGTGGGAATAGAATCAAGAGCGTTAACCAGGGAGGACAGTCGAGGCTACTCCAAAAAAACTAGCCTTGACTTCAGAACCAATGGAAGAGGAAGTGTTGCAGCAAGGGGCCAATATAAAAAGGGCCACTAGCACCATGACCCAGGTTGTCCTTCAAGAATTAGCCTCGACCATAGAGCTAGTAGAGCAAATCAGAAGCACTATAATAAGCGAAGAGGGACCACATTAGGTTGAGGTGGAGGAATTCATTAATATTGGGCCGGGGGTGTCCCACAAGAACTACCCTCGACCGTAGAACCAATGGAGGAAGACGAACCAGAATGAGAAGGGCCTAAAGCTAAAAGAACTATGGGGTCAACAGAAGAAGAGGATAGGGGTTTAATGGATGGAATCGATGTGATTATGCAAGAATCCATTTGATTCAATGTTGTGCCAGAAGAAATAGTGTTAACATCATTTGTTCAATAAATACTAGACATGGAAGGTGGTGTCCCACAAGAACCACCATCAACCTATCCGACTCTAGAGACCATAGAGGAATTAAATGTTGGGATTGACGTTGTTCCACAAGAACCAACGTCAACCTCAGAACAAGGGACTACATAGGCAGGGGTTTTAACCTAGAGCAGAGACGCTACAGACAGAGGGAAAGAGCCCGAGACCACAACTAGGGCTGAGATAGATCAGGTAGGAGAATTCTTTAATTTTCCTCTTACTTATCCATTCTAAAAGGGGCAAGGGTGTCTCACTCTACCTGACATACAGAAGAGGAGGTGGTCGTTCCATTGATTTTGAAGTATGATGGGTCGAAGAAGGAACCAAATTCTACAGATCCCCACAGAGACCTCTCTCAAGAACCCAAAATAGAGGAAGAGGCAGATGTTTTTGAAATGAGGGAACCTCGAAGGGAAATTTTGTCTGAACCACTGATGGATGTTCAATGAGTGAGCCCACCACCTATTTAGATAGCTTCACAATAGGGTGAGGTAGGACACAGTAAGGAAATGTCTACTCCCCAGGAAGAGAAGCCAAGCAAAGAAGCCCTGTCGAGTAACCTTGTGGATACTCCCTCGGGTAAATCACCACCGATTGAACCAACTGCAGTACCAGATGAGGTGGTGGTTAAACAAGAATGGGTGGAGTTGTGTGAACAACGAAGGCTACCTATGAAGCAGAAATATCAGCTTCAATTTAAAGAAACGATGTGACTCAAAACAAAGGTTAAGGGGTTGTGGAAACAGATGCACCGGTTGAAGAACAAAGTGAAGAAATACAAGCGGTGGGCTAAGAAGCCGAAAACCATGACGACCGAAGTAAGGACGCAGGTAGATGAAGTGGAAACAACTTCTGTTGCCACTCAGACAGACCCGATAGAATATTTTTTTGAAGACCGTGAGTTTTCTTTGTTGGCTGAGGTATAGACCTGGAAATCCACCACGGTGTGATATCGAAATAAAGCTAAGAAAGCCCAAGGGAAAGCATCCACAACTATCTTTGAATATGTAGAGTGAATTGATATAATTCGACTGAGGCATGCAAAGCAACAATTTAAGGTGGGGCAGCTGGAAAGGAAAGTAGCAGAGTTGAAAACCGATAAAGGGCAGATGCTCCATTAGCACAGGAAGTGATGGCATGTCTCCCTCCTGCTTCCTGTTCCTCTTTATTTTTGCATGAGCGCTTTCTTTTCTTTTGTTTGGAAAGCATCTAGAAAGAAATTAGTCACAATATTGAGGATGGTGTATAGTTCCTCCGGATATTTAGAGCCCATGATGTGCCAACTTAGCACTTGATGTGCGAGCTTTATATGCATGGGTATCTTTTGCGCGTTGAGAGAGAATTTAATCCGGTTCCATACGTGGGGGACATTCATCTAAGGGCCCTCACCTCTTACACTTTTAATCAGATAAGTTGGAAGAATGCTTCTGACATGTTCGAGTCAAATCAAGCCACGAAGCCTTTTATGGTAAGAGGAGAACCCAAGAGATCAGTGACTATGTATAATAAGCACACTACATTTTTGGAAATTATTGGAAACAAGGAATAGATGTTGAAGACACAAAAGGGGTGCATCGATCTTTGTGTCAAAAAATTGTTCACGTTTTAAGATGAGGCCCTGGATAGTTGTCAGAAAAGGTGGATGATGTCACCCACATCTGTCTGGAACAGATAATCGTTTGGAGCACCAAATTTTGCACAGTTACTTAGCAGGGTGCCAAGATATGTGGTGTGCATCCAAACATGTGGGGTCTAATGGATGGGAATTCGATTCCAGTACCCTATTCTATGGTTGTGTGCTGAACACTACACCCTAGCATATAATGTACCAAATGATTGGTGGAAGGAAGTTCTCATCTCAGAAGGGTTCAAGGTTCCAAGAACAGAAATTGTCGAGAAATATGATCTCGCCTGGCTTCAGGAAGCACACAGCCTATCCAACCCAGACCTATGGAGACAACGATTTGCATAAGGGCATGCAGAAGGCTAGTTGGGGGGAGATGTTGGGCACCAAATTGGCCTATCTTTTCCCTACATTTCCACTCCTCTTTTCATCCTTTTTACATTCATTCACATATATTTACTGTGTAACACTATGAGGTAATTCCCCTTTATCATCTCTTGGGATATTTAATTAATGAAGTAGAGTCATGAAGGTTTCTACCTACACAAACCACTAAAACTTGTGATGACCATAGATTATGGAGCGTAGGAGTTGACTGTGCAACATATCGCAGCAGTTCCTCAATTCACAACAGCTGATCGACCACAATGAAACATCATAACTGATTGCAACTACTCTCGACCCATTTTTGACCATTCCTGTTCTTGCTCTCTCGGCGCTAGTGCTGCGATAGAATTGATGTATATCTTTTTGCATATAGTTGCCAAGTTTTGGGGAGAATTATTCTCCTTGGTATTGTATAAAAGATGGGTCATTCCTGTATCAAGGGGGGGCCTTGTATGGTATTGTAAAAACAATATTTAGATTAATAAGATATAAACCCTTTTGCTGATCTATCAGTCGTTGTGAGTTACGCAGCCCTGATCAGGGAGTTGGTCGGCTCTCTTTGTCAAGTGCTGCGTGTTTCCTTGTGTTGTGTGTATTGTCTATTGCTGTGTTTATTTCTTGTTGTTGTTACAGATCTCTGAGATAACTGTGAATACTTTTTTATGTTCTGCAGTTGAGTTTTTACTTCTATTTCAACAATGTTTTGATTGTCAATCACAAACCCTTGGTTGAGGACAGATCGTAATCTTGCCTCTGCATATACCTTGCATGTTGCCTTGAAAAGAATATGCACCTGAATTGATACATTAATGTAGGAAAAGGACTAGATAATTTGTTCATACCTAGACACCAACAAGATGCACAAATACTTATTGAGACATAGGGTATTGGGGCTATAAATTATCCATGACTATCTTGTTGTGTAGAAAAGGCCTCGTGTAATGGTCTTGGGGCTCAAATGCCTGCAATTTTGGGTAAAGGCATGGTAAAGAATCTGCGAGATGCGGAGCAAAAATTGTAATGAGTCAAGTCAAAGGGTTGTCTGCCCAAATATAATGTAAAATAATTCGGCCCACCCATGGTCCGTGGACCATGGAAATGTATAAATAGAGTAAGGCTCTAGAGTTAGGAGTAAGTTTTTTGGGATGTACTTTTGGATCTGGAATGTAATGGGTTTTTGAAGAAAGAAGTATTGAAGTGTTTGTAAGTCCAAGTCAGGGTGTTGGTGGGTAGATAGAGGCTCTGCAACTGTGTGCGTAGAGGCCTGGTAGAGTCCGTAGTTGTGTGCGTGGACCACTGCAGCTAAGTGCACAGTGCAGATCTGGTTGTATTAGCGAAAGAATTGAATAAATATAAGTTGGTTCTGAAATACTGTGTTGAATCTAAAATATTGTGGATCTGGTTAATTTAGGGTTGATATATCCATTTGATATATGCTCTTATGCTTATATTATGAGTTTATGCTTTAACTTTTCTAGGTGCACGAACTAGTTATTGTTGGACACCTAATCCTCAATGGGTTAGTGTGGAAGCCGAATGGACAAAAGGAGTCCAAGAGACCTTGGGATGTGAATCCCAACGGTCACATAATGTACCATAAATATACATCATTTGTGAATAAAAATGTACTGCATGATTTATCTTTCTATTTGTTCTCGCTCCCCATGTGTGTTTAACATGGTATCAGAGCAGGCGTATTCCTTCCCTGCATAATTAATTTTAGCCATTTGTTTTATGGCCTCTCTGTGCAGTTTATTTCTGCCATAAATTTGATGAATATTTTCTCATGAATATTTATTTCAGCTAAATTTTAGCTGCAACTTGTTAAAACTGCTACCTGCGCTGCTCCTCCATATAATTAGCTGCCTGCATGCGCTCTGTCCTGAAAATTTTATGCCTGAAATCCGCTGCTGACTGACATCTCTGACCTCTGCCTCTGTCCTTCCAGCGTTGTTTTGCTCTCTGTCCACTGCCTTCTGCTCTCTGACCCATAATCTGTTGTCTCTGCCTGAACGCTGACAACGTGCCATTGAAGAAGAATCATATGACTCAGATACTCAAAGCAAACTGTGAATGGATTCCGGAAAAATCTGAAAATATCAGAGGGGCGAAAGATCAATTGTCTCCTGAAAGCTGGCAGTTATATTTCTTGCTTTTTCCGTTCATGGGTGAGAAAGTTGAATGTTATCAGTAAATTGGTGTTTGCAACGCTGCCCTTCAAGGTCGAGAAAGGCATTAGCATGCTGCCACATCAATCCTCCCGCCGGGTTAGCAAAATCAACGATCACGTTTATTATATAATATTTGAAACGTTGTGGTTTCGAATTAGGACCGAAATCTTCGAAATTTCTTTTCGTTTGACTGTGCCTATGATTATATAACCTTATCTGATTACAGAGATGGTGTTCATTGCATTGAATATGGAACGTTGTTTATGGTATATTTAACGCTGTTTGACATATTTAGAACGTTGGAGGCCTGAAACGCTGTTTGAATAGTGGTATATCTGAAACACTGTTTGACATTGAAACGTTGTTTGACATATTTACGTTGTTTAACAATAGAGAGAATATTCGTTGCACAATAGAGCTGTCGGTCGTCAAATCATTTGCTCTGTATCAACGCCTTCGACTTTCGCATGCCACAATGTCATAAGCAGCGTGAAAAGACCGTAGGAGACTGCTGAAAAAGGTGTTAATATAGATGACGAAGAGTAAAATCAGTGTTTTCTAGGAGGATATGGAAATCATAATGTTATTTCAGGCTCAAACACTATTCCTCTTGGTAATTCTGTGCACAGGTAATGGTAGAGTTAATACAATTGCGACTCTGTTAGGGGCACATTCAAGAACAATCTGATATTTTTGTATCATAGTATTTTTTGAAGAATCGTTGAAGCTATAGCTATATCTTTTACCCATTTTAATAGTTTAAACCGATATATACACAATTTGGTTTTGATAGAGGTGAACTTCTACTTCGATTTTCTCAGTCCTCTCTTTTACATGGGTTGAGTGGTCAGTGATATGTCACACGTTGTCTAACCGAATCAAATCCAAGTCTTATGTGGCGCTTTGCCTCGTCATATTGTAAGAGACTGTTTGTGAAAAATAGTCTGTGCAACTGAATATTGGGGTTTGTCGATCATTATTTCCAAGCAGCGAGAGAGTCAGGACAACAAAAACAATGGTGTTCACCTGTAATCATTGTATCACGATGGTTGTGATTGCTATCATTGAGCAATAGGTACATGTTAAGTTGTTTGATCTTGCAGTTTTTCAATGCTGATAACACTGGGACTTGTTCCTTTGTCCATGACCTTTCCTTTGGCTCAACCCTACAACCCTGAAGCTGACCTCCTCCTAACACGGGAATCTTGACATTGGTACTGGACATGCTGATAGTTTTCCTTTCGTCACTCGGGCTTCGCTGCTCTCCATGAACTTAAAAGCATCTCCATGACAAATTGATCGAAGATTGATTCCCGAATTTTTTCAAAGATTTGTATTGAATGATAAGTGGAAGCCATCAACTTAACCAACAAGATTCTGAACAATCATATGACTGCAGCCATAAAGAAGGAATCCAACAAAATTGGTCACATAGGGGATTACCTTATGGCTCTTGGTCGAGTGCTCAGCTTCGGGGTCAAACAGAAGATTCAAGCCCAGAAACATAGTGAACGCTCTTCCTGAGCATCAAGTTTCTTTTGACCATGAGCAGGAGCATGCTGATGAAACAACCTCCCATCTAATCCTTCATTTGATATGCACCTTTCCAGGTTTACGAAACAACAATGTGAGCATACTGTAGAAATAACTATGACCAGCACTGTAATGAAACACTATCATACAGAAGCTCTTAATCAACCCTCAGCTTTGTCCACGATGCCAATCCTGTATGCATTGTATAGCTTGTAATATATATTTGATCTATGCATTGTATAGCTTGTAATATATATTTGATCTAAAATCCCCCAAAGGTGGCAACGTTTCAATACTTGGCAACTCCTCTACTTTTTTACACCCGTTGATATTGCTTCGGTATTGTATATATTGTATTGGTGGCCGCATCATATAATGGCGTAAATTCCCGGTATGGAAGAGATTATAAGTCATTTATAGTTTTTCTTATGGCGTTCACAGCTGCCTTTCGATCAAGCTTATTGAAGGTACATCAGTAGTAACTATTTTGGAACAAGAAGAGGTTTATGGGCGCGCATGGAAGTTAGACAGGAAAAATCAAAGGCTCGTTAATTCGCATCAACGTTTGACAAGTCGTTCCAACATTGTTGTCAGCATAATATATTTTGCATTATATGCACCAGATTGTCTGCTATTTATTGCAAGCATTGTGATTATTTAGGGTACATTTTCACTCCAAAACAAGTTTCTAGTGGTGCATTTCTATTGAGAAAAAATGGCTACAATTACTGAAATATTAGAGTTCTTAAAAACTCTGATACATTCCTCTAATCATGATACATTAAAAGTCAGCAAAGTTTCTCTCACAGACATTCAGGTCTGTC
>APFE030612215.1:110259-122657 GCA_000404065.3 Pinus taeda | reverse complement strand
AACCCTTCGGATTAAGGGGGGGAATGTTGGACACCTAATCCTCAATGGGTTAGTGTGGAAGTCGAATGGACAAAAGGACTCCAAGAGACCTTGGGATGTGAATCCCAACGGTCACATAATTTACCATAAATATACATCATTTGTGAATAAAAATGTACTGCATGATTTATCTTTCTATTTGTTCTCGCTCCCCATGTGTGTTTAACAGTTATCTCTAGTAAATGTTTGCTTAAAGACCGTAAACCGCAAATCTGATAACAGCTCACTAATAATAAGTATTAAGGAATTTCCTTGTTTTGGATCTACGCGAAAGTAAAGTGGCGTGAGGCCACAGAACGGCACGCAAACCCTCCAGACCACATCAAGACAGCCTAAGGGTGTGGAAACCTGGTTCCAGCCCCCTACCCTACAACCTCAAGTGAGACCTTAGTCCACGCTCCGTGGGCTATTACCGAAAGGGCCGGTAGCTGCGGGATTTGTTTGTCTAAATAACTCTTCTGAACCTGGGTCAAGCCCATATAAGCCAACAAATGGTTCCGTTGTCGGAACCGGGATCTGCCTAAGGGATGTCTGATGTTGAAACACTAGAACCCTACAAAGAAAGAGCTTTAAGATTGGTTGGATCAGAAGCTTCACGAGTTTGTGGTTCAGGAAAACAGAAATCCACGGATATCAGAAGAAAGGTGGTTCGATTGTTACATATACATAAAGATCCACGAGATCTTCTTTGCGTCATTCTCAACAGAGTTGTACAAGTGGATCGTGAGGCTAGCTAATAGTGTGGGAAGGTGCAGGCTAGATCAACCCATAGTGTGGACCCCAAAATTGGTGTGTAGGCTAGAAGCATCTAAAGAAAAAATCGTATGTGTGGTAGATCACTGGTTGGATCCGATAATAGGAGGGTTCGTCACTGAGTTCGCGATAGACACAACTATGAGCTATAGTGAAGTAGAAAGGTGCTTTCTCCAAGGATTGCAGGGTAGGTATATCAAATCATTGAATACTTGGATTAAGATGTTGTTGTGTGAAAAACAGATTATGTGCGTTTATTGATGTCTAGCGTAATGTGGAGCAGAAGAGGTTATCGAGGAACCAAAGGATTAGAGAACAACCCTTTGATTTCCATTTCATGAGAAAACAAGGAAGAACTCGCAAGGTTCTCTCCAAGAAGCACAGTCTAGTTGATTGGGCAATGCATTCTGCTGATACCACCACTATCCATGCCATCACCTACTTCACCTACATCAAATCCATCCTCACCAATTCCACCTCCACCACCACCGAAGGTTGGGATGGCAAGTGTAGTCAAGTTGCTAGTATTTAAGGGTGTAGGAAATGAGGAACCAGGTTAGTTCTGGTTTGTGGTAAGGGCGGTATTGGAATCCCAAGGCATAACAGATGATAACATAAAAAATGATACTCTAGTTAGCGCACTGTAGGACCGCGCGTTGATATGGTATATAAAGTACTCAAGTGATCATCCGAATGTGGGAATAATGGTGATCCAGGACACATTGAATAAGGAATTTGGTCGGCCAAAATCAGAGACACAGTTTGTCATTGGGTTCAAGGAGATCGCAATGTTACCTGGTGAAACCCCATGGGACTTGGATCAGAGATTGAAAAGCACAATCCGCGAGGCTAACATGACACTGATGGATGCGTAGCACTATGCGTGGTTTGTGGCATCTTTGACACCACATCTGAGGATGGTGCTATCACAACAAAAGATCTCAACCCAAGCCGAAGCATTAGAGACTGAAATGAGATTGCACAAAACTCCAATATAGGATCCAGGGTTGGGAGTTCAGCAAATCCACACGCAAATACAAAACCTATGTTTAGAAATGTGAAGTTTGAAACAAGGACAGACACCTCGATCAGAAGTGCGCAAACAGGTGTGGTGTATCAAATGTAAGGGCCCGGGCCATGATAAGGACCATTTTCTGGTTGTGAACTATGTGATGGTAGGGGCACCAATACCATTGCGACCAGAGGCACAAGCAGGGCCAAGCAAAACACTCCCACTCTGGTGTGTGATTTGTCAGGTGGGAGCAAAGCATGCCATGAACAAATGTCATCTATTACAGAATCCGAGACAACTGCCCCCCCCCACTAATAGCAGTTATTCACTTATTCTGAAGCTTTTGTAGTACAATTGGCCACGATGAAAGAAACTGTCGAAGTTATGAGTTGTTTATGGATCGAACACCTGCTTACAGGATGCAAATGGAGGCCCACGGGTAGGATCCCACCGCAGCAATAGCATAGGGTGTATTTCAAGGATGCGAATGGGGACGAGGGGGAATGGGGCCCAGACACGGACAATTAACATGCTATAATTATGGGGGGCTAGCGCATTATGCGCATGATTGCATAAACCCTACCAGAGCCTGTTGCCCATACTGTTACCAGTTTGACCACAAAGCAGTTGATTGCCCCATGCTAATTGCTCAAATGCGGGAAAAAGAGGTGCTTTCGGTTACTCCCACTTAGAATATCCAAACGATGAAGGCTGAACCACGTGCATAAGACCCTAACGTAAATATGATGCTCAGAAGTAGTGCAACTGTGGGAGAAGATAAAGGGAAGAAACCAGAGGAGGATGCATGGGTTCACAAGGCTCCCACAAAACAACTGGAATTTGATTTGGATCATGCGAAGGAAACATTTATGGAGGCCAAGAAGAACTTCGTTGAAGCTTCTACTTTAGGTAGCAAGGATCAAACAGAGACGGAGAGGAATACTTCTATGCTAACTACCTTCTTAGAGACATGCATGAAGCTACTACAGGATACCAAAATGGTGAAGGGATTGCAAGAGTTAATAACTCGGTGTGCAGGATCGGATGAACCTCGAATGGTCCGAAAGTTAGGCAAGCATATGTTGCAAACCAGGCAGGAAATGAGATTGACTTCCCAGATTGGGGACTATGTGATGGATTAGGTTGTTCTAGACTTAGGGTCAGACACGAATGTCATACCTAAATAGACTTGGGAGTGCATGGGCAGACCCGCACTGCAATGGTCCCCTATCCAACTGTGGATTGCGAACCAATAGATGATCTTTCCTATGGGAAGACTGCAAGGAGTTATAGTAGACATCGACAGTGTAAGTACATTAACCGATTTTGAGGTCATAGAAATTGTGGATGATAATAAACCATATCCTACATTATTAGGGATAGACTGGGAAATGGATATGAATGGAGTCATCAACCTAAAGAAACAAAAAATGATATTCGAGAAAAAATCTCTCTGTGTAGTGGTTATGCTGGACCCATCCGAAGGGGCGCGGTATACCGAGCCAGTGCATGACGAGGACAACGATTACGAATTGGATTGTATTTACCAAATCACCGTACAAGATCAAGATCGAGTGAATCTGACAGCGGATGGACGAATCTCAAGGGACCATGACAGTTCTTGCATGTCGGATTCAGATGAAGAGATTGAGCGGTGGCAGAACTGATTGCATGAGGTAACGACACTAAATTGTAATATGATGGTTAGATCACTACACCGTGTACCAATGGAAGCAAGGGAGCGGCCAACTGATGAGGATGCCACGAAGGCGGAGGCACTAGTCAACCAACGTAAAACAACAAATCCGAGACAAAAACCGCAAGATGGACCCACGAAGACACCGTGCGCAACAATTGTTCACAAATGGAGTACATGCCCAAAGATTTAGCGTGGATGTTAGGGGCAGGTGCGTGTATGGATTAGAGGGCAATCCAGTTTGCCAGTGGTCCACGATAAATTCTAGAGGGGAATAGGGGAAAGCATGCTAAGTGTCCACTCGAGAAAACAACCCATTGGGAAGTTGTGGATACCATAG
The DNA here is from genome assembly GCA_000404065.3 of Pinus taeda. Classification (NCBI taxonomy): domain Eukaryota; kingdom Viridiplantae; phylum Streptophyta; class Pinopsida; order Pinales; family Pinaceae; genus Pinus; species Pinus taeda. Next base: position 118,817 of record APFE030612215.1, on the reverse strand, counting down.
GTTCGATGGGCCTATAATAGAAGGGAGGCACAGATGAGTGTCAATAATTAAACAGGAGGGAACCCAGAATAAGTGGGGTAGTAGAAGGCCTCACAGAATTAAAGAACTATGGGCATGGCTAAGAAAGAAAAGTGCGCTAGTCAGGGAGGGAATCAGCAAGAGGAAAAGTAGCGACCGAGCAATTCTGCACATAAGGGAATCAGGCCCGGTTGGGTATCCGACAGAATGAGAACAAGCCGCGACCCTGCTATCATGGATGCGCCAGCACCTATGGAAGGGTACACCCCACACAACGACACACAAAGAACTAATGGATACAAAGACACTTAGAAGGTGCTCGCAGCCCAAGCTAGTAGGAACAAATCACACTAGGGGTGCGACCACCCAACTAGCTATAGACAACACAGTCTTAGTGCCCCAAGTAGTTGAAAGAAGGCATGGAACTATAAACAAGTCTGTGAGAGGTTGGTGTGGCAAAAGGGTTTGGTATAGAGTCATTCGGTCCATAAGATCGCTGTTGTGCCTGACGGACAATGCTACCGCACGGAAAGGTCGAGAGGTGATCGTTAACACCACTATTCCTGACAAGAAAGTCGAGTTACGTCAAGGAGGAGTGGGTGGCGGCCCATTAAGACGAAAGTCCCAAGCTAGATACGAAAAGATCTGCTGCCTAGATATTGTTAATAGATTACAAGTGGAGGGAAGGGATCCATTCAAAATCACATGTTCCTCTAACAACCTATGGACAATACCAGGATATTTGAGATTTGAACCAGTAACGACCAACAAATACTCGGCTACCAGGTATTCCATAAGTACCATGATGAGAACCTGACCATAGTTCGTGGAAGAAATATACTCAACCCAGGAGGAGCTAGATGAAGCCACTGCAGTCCCTGAACTCTCGAAATCCCCACACACACCACGGCCTCGAAAAAACAAGCAGACAATGGGGTTAGTTAGGATATCACCTAGATTTAATAAGTTATCAGGAACTGAAAAGGGCAAAGCAATCACCACCGAACTTGAGGAGGACGATGAAGATTTGCAAGCTTTGATCGATCAGATTTATGCACAAGATGAGGATGAAGAGGATGCTTTCCAAATCCTTTCAAGACCCCCATATATCTCCCGGTGGACCGGAATGGCCAATATACCGAAGGACTTGGACGCTGCAAAGAATACGCTCCAGACCTTGCTTCTTCCGGATGAGATAAAGTTCGATGGGTTGCCGCTGGGCCGAGTTCTAAGCATCAAGTTCTAAGATTGGGACCTTGTAGACAGCGACAAGTTCCCCGAATTGGTTGAAGACAAATTACTGTCGTGGAAGTGGTTACTAGATGTGGAGAAGGTGGTATTACTTAATCTAAGGTGGATACCTCACTATCACTGCATGGCCATCACCATCTTTGTTATCTAGAAGTTACTATGTCTGGTACATGATGGGTATCTCTAGTTGGAGGAGCCAATTCCTATCACAGTTGATTTAGTACACTGGATTACCCACTTGCCTGTAAAAGGGAATGACCCCACAAACATAGCTGGAACAAGTAGTGATGTGGGTCTCGCCGAAACAATGAAGGCTAAATATATGTTAGAGAAGCGGAAGTGGGGGTATGCAATAACAAGCATCAAATATCTAGGGGTTTGAATCACCACCCAGTTACTAGCCAGTAAATTAATGAGGAAATGTTGTGTAGATGAGGTGTCAGCTCCTGTCATTGTGCTTGCAGAATAGTGCGCGGAAGGGGTTCAGTTCAACTGGGCGCAATTCTTATGCGACGAATTTTTGACAAATTGTCAAGAAGCATAGGACAAAGGTAAGACATTATATTATGCATGGTTGCTATTATCAATCCTTATGGTTGCAGGAGAAATGTTGTAGGGTAGCTAGTTTCCCAGCATTGGAGATAGCCTACTGGAAGCAGTGTGGTATATTTCACTCTGGGCTACAAAGGACGTAGCGTGGGTTTCTGACATCAAGGTGTTTTGGACCTTCATGGAGGGGAGTATCTGGAAGCATATCACTCGCACGCCACATATGTCTCCAACAATCTACAACAATTTGCAAAGCATGACCGAGTTCAAAGTGAACATGCATAACTTATATATCCGACCACTGAAGGATCCAAAGCGAGCATGGGGCATGCTTCCGTTCATTGCAACAGATGATTCTATTTACGAGGTATTTGAAACATGGCCTCAAAAGTGGCACACCCCAGACAAGGTTGTACTAGAAAGAATGGCAGCGCAGCAGCGAAAAAGGGAACTCCAACAGCAACTCACTCAATTGGCAAAAAAGACCCATAAGGGACAATAGGTAGCTTCACAAAAGGAGGCAACCAAGGAAGTGATAGCTGAAGAAATAATAGCAGATCATGAAATGGCCTTGGAATAGGACATGCAATAGGAAAAGGAGATACAGGAATGCATAGACCATATTACAAAATCACCCCAGGTCAAGCGGCTGCACAACAAGGAATCACCGCACACACGCAAAAGGTCAAAGACAACAAAAACTTTGGAAAAAGAATTTATTGACAACAACAAACCAGTGAGTAATGTCCCTACCGATGCATGGATGGACCTAATCATAGAGAAGAATGTTGGGGGAGATCTGAGTACAGTTGCAGGCATTACAAGTGCGACCCTCGAGTGGGGTAATCCTAAGATTAACAGAGGACACATCTGCAATTGAGCAGATGGTGCGCACCAATACAATGAACACCTTAGTGTTTCCAGCAGGCGCTGTCTTAGCAGAAGTAAAGGGGGACGTACGAAGTTGGTGGTTGAATCTGGCCGCTCTTCCTAGAGAAACCCTATACCAACTATAGGATGGGGTAACCACTGAACTTCTAGCCAGGGAAGGTCGTGCCCTCCAAACATTGATGGAGCACAAGGCAAATCTGGAGTAGTTCAGTCTCTAGCGAGATGATTGATCACACACAACTAGGAAGTGGAACAGGCCGTGATGGAAGCTTGCAGCAAGGTACCAGAGTTAGCTATCCCAGCCGAACTTCCAACAACTGACAAGATTCATCGCATGGTCACAGGATTCTAGATGGCCCAAGAGGAGGCCGTGAAGGCTCAATGGGAATTAAATCTACAAATTACAGAGCTAAAGCTAAAGGCACAACCAACCACACCGCCGGAAATTTGGGAGCAGTGCTGTGGTGAAATTCAAGCAGGATTGGAAATGATAAAGTGTGTTGTCCAAGATTGCTCAAGACTGTTAAATCAATCCCTCCTTACACTCACCTACCTCCATGAAGACCCAACCATACAGCAAGTAGAAACCGAAGCACAGAAGTTGCAGCAGGCTTATGACACAGTCCAAGAGACTGTGCAAATGGTCACTATCATGTAGAGGTTGGCTAAAATGAAGGAGGTCGAGGCTCTCAAGGCACAAGTTGACGTTGTGCGACAAAAGGAGACAGTGCTTAAAGAACACATTCAACCTTAGCTTGATGAAGCATTCATGGTCTCCACAGCCATCGAAGGAAAGTTAGTGCACATGTAGGCAGTAGGTGATCCTAGACAGGCAACTGTACATGATACATATGCATTAGCAGCTCGTGTAGAACAAGTACAAAGGATAGCGACAAATTTTGTTACAAGCACAAGCGACGCGCAGAAATTGTTGAACGACCTTCGTGCGAAGATTACCACACCAGCCAAGTGACTCGAGATGAGTCATGATGATTGTATTGGGGGACTGTTGGGTAGCAAAGTCCCAGTGTAATGGTCTTGGGGCTCAAAAGCCCGCAATTTTGGGTAAAGGCATGGTAAAGACTCCACGAGATGTGTGGAGCGTGAATTGTAATGAGTAATGTCAAAGGGTTGTCTGCCCAAAGATAATGTAAAATAATTCGGCTTTCCCATGGTCTGCGGACCATGGAAATGTATAAATAGAGCAAGGCTCTAGAGTTAGGAGTAATTTTTTTGGTATGCACTTCTGGATCTGGAATGTAATGGGTTTTTGAAGAAAGAAGTCTTGAAGTTCTTGTAAGTCTGAGTCGAGGGTGTTGGTGGGTAGATAGAGGCTTTGCAACTATGTGTGCAGAGGCCTGGTAGAGTCTGCAGCTGTGTGTGCAAAGGCCTGGTAGAGTCCACAGCTGTGTGCGCAGACCCTTGCAGCTGAGTGCACAGGGCAGATCTAGTTGTATTATTGAAAGAATTGAATAAAGATAAGTTGGTTCTGAAATACTGTGTTGAATCTAAAATATTGTGGATTTGGTTAATTTAGGGTTGATATATCCATTTGATCTGTGCACTTATTTTTATATTATGAGTTTATGCAAGTCTATAACTTTTCTGGGTGCGTGAACTAGTTATCTCTAGTAAATGTTTGCTTAAAGACCATAAACCATAGATCTGATAACAACTCACTAATAATAAGTATTAAGGAATTGTCTTGTTCTAGATCTATGCAGAAGCAGAGTGGCGCGAGGCCACAGAACGGTGTGCAAACCCTCCAGACCACATCAAGACATCCCAAGGGTATGAAAACTTGGTTCCAGCACCCTCCCCTACTACCTTGGGTGAGACCTCAGTCCGCGCTCCGTGGGTTGTTATCGAAAGGGTTGGTAGTTGTGGGATTTTTTGGCTAAATAACTCTTCCGAACTTGGGTCAGGCCCATATAAGCCAACATATCCATTGTCAACAATGTAACTGCAAGACCTTTGCACCATCGTGAAAAAAAATAGACTGATATTGACAAGTAAATGTAATGTTATGGCTTTGGATTCCAAATAATCATGAAACTAGATATTGAAATGAGGGAAATATGAATTATGGGCATATTTATAAAAGAATTAACATGAATTTTGTATCAACCAATACTATGATGGTTGAATCAAAGCCAGAGAAGGGCGAACATCGATGGAACTCATGATTCCATAGGTGAATATAATTAAATGTGTTTCCATCGAAGTACAGTGTTATACCTGTGAAATTCACAAGGATACAAAACCATTCCTTTGAAATTCAAAGAGAAGGTAGTCAAAGTAAAATACCAATATCACTTCACAAGCATTTTTTTCAATTTTATATTGTCTTTGTGCTCATCTAGCTACTTAATGGATTTATTTAGTTTCTCTTTCTTTCAAACGATAGATTCAATTATTGTTGCAATGTGTTCTATTTCTATCATAACCTCAAACATGATATTGAATAAGAAATAGAAACAACCATTCCATAATGTGGTTGTAATGCATAGCATAATGTAGATCTAAGAAAGGTTAGAGTAGTGTAGAGGTGGTAGGTGCATCAAAATACACAGCGATGTTCAAGGTAGGACCAATGAATTTCGGGGAATAATGGTAGAGTGAATGTTAGGGTAGGAGAATGTTACGCAGTATTAGATGGGAGAAAGAGTTTCATGACTGCTCAAAGTGGTAGATCTAACCAATTTAGAGAGGCATATTTGACATTTTTTTGAGCAAAACCTAGTCTAATACCACTATTGGAATGCCCATCTAAAGTAAATGATAAGCGTGAATTTTGTATTACTCATAAATATGTTACATATAAATACATTATGCAGTCATTGGATTCATCTTCCAAGGTCTCTTAGACTCCATTGACTATTTGCATTCCACACCCAAAACCCTTAGTGGATAGGTGTCCAACAACTTCAAAGATTAAAGTGGGATAATATGAAAGAGGAGAGGAATAAGGAAGAGGTTCAAGTGAAATAAGTATAGGATGAAGTTTGGTTGTTATAGGGAGATAAAGAACAAATATATGATCTGGCACAAGTGTATTGAATTGTAGGAGGCCTTATCCTTCCTATCCTTTGTTCTTACAAGAAAAATTATTTGTCTTTATATTAACAATAGTAAAGGAGTAGATATTGTATAAGATGACTGACATTAAAACCTTCTCGGAGACATTTCAACAGGCTAGTGTGAGTTGTACCTACATGATTATGTTTTCTTTTTAGATAAAAGTTTTAAGTTTTCACGTTATGTTGGAGAAATCTAGCTTATGGATTTCACCTCTTTTGTACAAAATATATTTGAAATGTAACAACAAACTTAGGAGCCAAGTAATGATATATTTGAAATGAGACAAGATCTATTAATCAAGAATTAAGAGCATATACTATATTCTTGGAGTCTATAGAGTCAAGGGATCAAGTGATGGGAACTAGAAATAAGGTTCTAGAACATTGTTCCAAAAGTATTGAATTGATGAGACAAGGTGCACTAGAAGAGAGTAGCCTAAAATGGGAATTTGTGATGAAAAAATGAGAAACAAGGACCCTTATTTCTTCAAAACTTTGTGCATGTGCTTTTTAGGGTCCCTAAGTATTTAGACTTTATTAGGAGATGTGTTAGGAAACTGACTCATAAAAAGATAGAAAAGATAGATCAACGCCTTAGAATTCAACCTCTTCGAGGGGGAAACCTCCTTTACATTACACAAATGAACAATTCTTGGATGATAAAAATGACTAAACCTCCCTTCTATATTTAGGAGTCTAAGGGGTCATAATATAATCAAGCTGACATAACAGTAATAACCTAAGGGCACAAAAATATGGGGACAATAGGGGCATACTAATCACAATATGGGGACAATAGGGGCACAATAATAACAATAAGGGATACAATGACAATAGTAATGGGGGAACGACTAGTATTATAGGAGCCTAAGATGCCCCTCTCCTTCCAAACATTGTTGTCCTCAATGCTTGAGTAGTTCTGGATGCTTCTGTATAAAATTCTCATCCTCCCATGTGGAATCTTTAGCGGATAAGTTCTTCCACTTGATGACATACTCTGAAATTGATCGATTTTGTACCTATCTAGTTCTTGTTTTTGTGACTACTTCTGATTCCAATATGATTTTTCCTTCCGCGTCAAGTTCTGGCAATATTATTTGAAGTGGGAGCTTGTCACCTATAACCTTCTTTAAACATGAAACATGGAAAACTGGGTGCACTCGGGAAGCTGCAAGAAGCTCCAATTTGTATGCCATAGTACAAATATTTTGCAACACCTTGTATGGACCATAATTATTTGGTGATAATTTATTATCCTTCTTAGCTTGATTGAGGGACATTTGTTTATATGGTTGTAGTTGTATGAATACCCAATCACCTACATCAAAACTTCTTTCGCTGCGATGTTGATCTGCTTGTTGTTTCATTCTATTCTGTGCCAACATGAGGTTATCCTTTAAGAGTTGGAGAACTTGTTGTTGAGGCTTGATGTGATGTTCCACTACTTGAACCTTAGAATTTTCTCTTAAATATGATGTGATGGATGGTAGATGATATCGATAAAGTGCCATAAATGAGGTCATTTTTGCTACAATATGGAAGGAAGTGTTATACCACCATTCAGCCAGAGGCAACCATTTGACCCATTATGTTTGTTTATCATATATAAAGCAACGAAGATATCCTTCCAAACATTTGTTTACTATCTTAGTTTGCCCATCAGATTGAGGATGATAAGATGAGCTATGAGCTAATTGAGTACCAAGACAAGAAAATAATTTTGTCCAAAAATATCTAGTGAAAATGGGATCTTTGTTGCTTACAATAATCTTTGGGTTTCCATGTATCTTTTGAATTGTTTCCATAAATGTAGTATAAACTGTACTCGCTTTAAATGGATGTGATAATGCACAAAAGTGTGTATACTTGGTAATTTTGTCAACTACCACCATGATGGCACTCTTTCGTTTGGACTTGGATAAACCTGTGATAAAATCCATTGAAGCCTCCTCCTAACATTGGCTTGGAATGGATAAAGGTTATAATAGATGTGGGGTCTTAATTGTTTCAACTTTATTTTGTTGGCAAACCAAACATTCTGCCACAAACTTTTGAATATTCGATTTAAGGCCATCCCACAAAAAAATCCTTCTTAACCATGTGGTAAGTTTTTAAAAATCCTGAGTGCCCTCCTAAGGGAGAAGTGTGCAATTCCATAAGAATCTTTTGTTTGAGTTGGGAATTCTTACATAGGTATAAGCGATCTTTGTACCATAACAAATCATTTTTCCAGCTAAATGTATCAGATGTACTGAGATCTTGTTGTAACTTTTGAATGATTGCCCACACTTCTTCGTCATTCTTCCATTCCTCCCTTGCTTCATTTATCCAATCTAGTTGGATAATAAAAATGGCACACAATAATGCTTCCACATCCTTATCCTTTCTTAAGAGTGCATCTACCATAGCATTTTACTTCCCTTTTTTTTAGATGGTTTTGAAGTCATAACCCAACATCTTTGTGACCCATTTTTGTTGTTGTTCAGAGGATAATCTTTGTTCTAAAAAGTATTTAAGACTATCATGATCCATTTTTACCTTAAAGTGTCTTCCCATTAGGTAGGGATGCCATTTCTTAAGTGCATGTAGTATTTCCAACATTTCCTTCTCATAAATATTTTTGTGTAAAATACTTTCCCTTGATTGGACGACTTTTGAAAGTAATGGGTCTTTCATCTTGCATTAAAACATCACCAATTCCATTTCTTGAAGCATCACATTCCACAATAAAGGTTTTTGTGAAGTTTGGTGTAGCTAAGACCAGTGCTT
>APFE030612215.1:93692-110239 GCA_000404065.3 Pinus taeda | reverse complement strand
GGAATGTCTTCAGTCTTCATTCTGATTTGATGATATCCTGAACGAAGATCCAACTTGGTGAAGTAAATTGATCCATGCAATTCATCCAATAATTCATCAATGACAAGAATGAGAAATTTATCTTTAATAGTGAGCTTGTTGAGCTTCCTATAATCCGAACACATGCGCCATGATCCATCCTTCTTGTGCACCAATACTACTGGAGCAGAGAAAGAACTTTGACAAGGTTGAATTATACCGACCTCTAGCATTTCTACAACCATACGTTGAATTTCACTCTTTTGGGCATAGGGATATCTGTACAGTCTAATGTTTAGAGGAATACTTCCTAGAATCAAATGAATAGCATGATCATGATCAGAAATAGGTGGGAGACCTTTGGGAGTCTCAAATACCTTGGAATGCTTGTCCAAGGCTTTTTGGAGATCTAGAGAAATATATGATTTTGATGTGGGAGCCTCTAGAGAATATAATTGTGCAATTACACCTTGTTGTTCCTTCTTTAGAAGATTTGTCATATTGTTAGAGCTGATTATCTTTCCCAGTTTCCCTACAATACCCCTTAATTCAACCTTTTTTCCTTCCACACAAAATTTCATGAAATGTTCTTGAAAATTAAAAGCTATTATACCCAAGGATTGTAGCCATTGGACTCCTAGTACAACATTAGCACCGCCCATTAGAATGGAAAGAATTAGGCTATTCAATACATATTCTCCCATGGATAGCTTGATATTATGGCACTTTCCATAGGAATGTATGCTTCCTCCACTTGCAACCATCACTTGACACTTTGGTGTTGGATATAGGAAGAAATTCAATGACTTTGCTATCTTAAAATGAATAAAATTATGGGTACTTCCCAAATCAATCAACGCTATTACCTTTTTCTTCTTGATATGTCCTTCTATCTTGATAGTTTGAGGAGTAGCGATTCCAACCAATGCATTACAAGATATGGTTAGATTCATTTCTTCTTTATCTAGGGTTTGTTCCTAGAGTATATCCTCTTCTTTTTACATTTCTTGTTCCTTTTCTTCCTCCTCTTCACAATCTATGTAGAATAAATGTTTCTCAACACACTTATGACCTTTAGTGTATTTGCTATCACAACTGTAACAAAGCCCTTTTTCTCTTTTTTCTTTCAATTGTTGTGGTGTCAACCTTGTAGGTTGTGGAAGGCTAGGGGAAACAACACTTCCATCTTTATAGTTGTGAGTGGTAGGCTTCCTGGTTGCCATAATTTTTCTTTCCATTTTTCTTGCTAACTTGAATGCATTCTCCAATGAATCAGGTTCCCAAAGGAAAACTTCATGTTGGATATTATCCTTTAAGGTCCCTATGATTACATCAATCCTATGCTCCTCTGGAATATCTTTTACCCTTATGTTCAATTTTTGGAAGTCCTCAATGTGCTCCATCATTGAAGCCTTTTGTTTGAGATTTGTCAATTGGCTAAAAAAGGTGTTGCTTTTTGTATCCTCATAATGTGCTATCATTTCTTCCGTAAAAATTGCCCAAGTGAATTTTTTTTTATGAGAGAAAAGCCATAGATACCATACGAATTGATTTGGTTTCCAAAATATAAAGTTGCAATACATACATTTTGTGTGTTTTGCACATTATGGAGATCGAAAAATTGCTCCATCTGTAGTATCCATGTACTAGGATTCTTGCCATCAAACTTCCTCATATCAATTTTTGGAACATGGTGAGTCTTCAATCCAACATTAGATTCTATGAAATCATGATTAACATTTCTTTTGTTCTCATCATGAGTTTCCTTTAATACTCTTTCACCATTAATGACCATTTATTGTAGCAACTTATTCAAATTTATCTTCAATTCTTCCATCTTATCGCCCATGCCATTCATCTTAGCATCCATGCCATTCATCTTAGCTTCCACGCCATCCATATTAACTTACATGCCATTCATATTAGCTTCCATGCCATTCATCTTGGCTTCATTTACCTTTAGTGAGAGTGAAATTTCTTGTACTTGGTCTTGTAATTTTGATATATCATGTTGCATTTCTTCCTCTTCTTCACAATTCATGCTAGAGATTTTAGGTTGCTTACTAGGTGTTTCCATTTTCTTTCTTCGGGGAATTAACTAATGCTAATAATTCTTCACTATTCACTTTGAATTCCTTCAAAATAATTTTTCAAACCAATCTTATGCAAAATTTTAAAAAAACTACACACGTTTGTTTTAACTTTCTAAGAGCTCGAAATTGAATCTGTTGTATCTCTATAATTGCAGATCTTGAATATCTGAAATCTCATCCTACAGTATCCCTTTGCATCCTCTTTCTAACCCCGCAAGTATGATCAAGATTGGATTTTCCAATGAAGATTTATGCCAAATCTCCCACGGTGACCTGATTATAGACTAGTTTGATAAAGCAAACTTGTACGATGTTCCATGTGTCAATTTTTCAACCTTAGTACCTAAAAACTGATAAAAAGAAAACTAGAGGCTATCCTCTTTCTAAAACTTCTTGCGAAATTTCAATCTAATGCTCAAAACAAAATTTATGATGATTTTCCCTAGGTAACCTGTTTGGGATGTAATTCTAGAGTTTGCAAAAACCCTAACTTCCTCATATCATATCATTACAAATATAGCGAGACAAGCTCTAAAATTCAGACCCGACATTAAGAACGACGTCAGCTCAAATGAGTTTTTTTTTGTAGCTTCTACAACTTCACAGAAAAACAGTTATAACGAAAATGCCACGATGACCTGTTTGGAGCAGCGAAACCCTAGAATCCAAAGCTCTGATACCAAATGTTAGGAAACGAACTCACAAAAATATAGAAAAGATAGATCAATGCCTTATAATTCAGACTTTTAGAGGGGGAGACCTCCTTTACATTAAACAAGTGAAAATTTCTTGGATGATACATATGACTAAACCTCCCTTCTGTATATGGGAGTCTAAGGGGTCACAATATAATCAAGTCGACATAACAGTAATAACATAAGGGCACAAAAATAACAATAGTGGGTTTCTATGGGGCATACTAATAACAATATGGGGACAATAGGGGCACAATAATAACAATAATGGATACAATTACAATAGTAATGGGGGAATCACTAGTATTATAGGGGCATAACAAGATGCAAATCCAACTGGCTTAGGATCAGATTCATATTCCCATTGATTTGGCTCATTGTATTCAAGTATCAACATTTATATTAGTTAAGGTCAAAAGGAACATAAATGTGGTTCTTAGACCTGCTCCCTTTTCAGGGTTAGAGAACCCCCACTATTGATATAATAGTGGCCTACAATTTTTCTGAGTTGCATTCACATCACACATCAAATTTTGACTGAATAGGTTTGCAAGGCATGTAATATCTTCAGATAGGGGGAGATGTTGGGATGTGGAATTGGCACTATTTTTGCACCCATTTTTCATATCTTTCTTACCATTTTTACCTTGATAACCACATCTTGTTACTCTACTAATTTTCTTTTGACCAATATATGAATATTTACTATGTCACCTTAATTTATTCATGGGGGCTTCACTGGGGGAGAAATACCATATCACGTGCATTTATATTGGGGGATATATATTGAGGAAAAATTGACATAATATATTGGGGGATATATAGGGGTAAAGGGTTGTTATATTAGCAGATATAGAACATGGAGCTCAAATTTAATGAACAAATATAAAGGGGTATAAAAAATGCTAATGAAAAAATGGATACCTACAATATCTAATTAAAGTAGGGGTTTTTCAAATTTAGAAGGTGTATTGGGCTTGTACTAGTAGGGGGTTAAATAATATGAATTTTAGAGGTATTTTCCAATATTCAGTCAAATTAGGGGTATTGTTTAGTTTGTCACGGATGCACGTGATATGTCAGAGATTCATTAAATGAAGCCCCCGTGAGTTTATTCAACTTTGCTTCTCTTTTATATGAAGTTGACTATTTTAGGTGATTTTATTAAAAAAATTGAGAAAGGGATATTTTATGGAAGTTTGGTTTGCTGAAATTTTATTGCAAATATATCATGTTGTTTCTACCAGTTTTATATTTCTAATTATACAACAAACACCTTGATGATACTGTTGCTATTGTGTCAATACTTTTCCTTCCAGATGCTCTATTTTTCCAATAATAGTAACAATGGTCAATGCGGGTAGTCACTCACTAATGGTTAACATTGACCACTATGCAAGGAAACAAAATTAATTTTTGATAATGTGGCCAAAGGTTGGCTGAGATAGTTATGATCTCTAGTTGTTGGAATTTTGTTATTTGGAAATATTGTTACAATATTGCTTATGCACAATATATTGTTGCAAATTGTTATGTGAGGTTCTGATTTGGGTAGCATGAGGATCGAGAGATTCTCATGGCCAATTAAATTTCAAAGATAGATGTAATGTAATGTATAAGATGGAAATCCCTTTGCCTCATGGATGGGGAGGGCAACATCATTATTGTAATTTTGGAGAAACTTTGTAATTGCAATCCTTTTCTAACATCAATGAAACTTTCATGATTTGTGGCTTCATATCTCTCCATTGATTCACTTGTGAGATATCTGTTACTGGATCCGTCATAAGGAGGAAGGGATCTCCTCTTTAGCAAGGATTGCTAAGACAGTGAGATATTGTAGTAGTGTGCTTAATTTCTCTTTATTATACTTCAAGATTATTTTATAGTTATTGTTACAAATTTCTTTGATGCATTGCAGTTATTGGTTGGTTGTTTTTCAAAATAGTAATATTTGTCACTCATGTAATAGAATAAGTCCTAGACTGAAGCACTTGTTAATTTGTGTGTTTCTTGTTAATTTATTGTTACAACTCTTATATTTTCATTGATGAATTGCTATGTTTCTTTTATAGCATAATACTTAGATTGTTTGAGTGATTGTAACACCCTCTTCCCACATTTACCCAAGTTAACCAGTCCGCTAGGGTAAACTTGTGATGAGAGGCTACTATGATCTAATTCAAATCCCCATGTACAATTAAGGAAGTGGAACCGAATAAAAATAACCAATATGACCTTCTACACATGTTACAAAACCTTCACGAACCAACCACCCCTTGCAGGTGAATCCCTGAGGTAACTTGATATTTTACTGACCTAGAGTCCTAGTCACTCCCTTACCAAGCCCTCCACAGGACCAAGAGCCTCCAGCCACTCCCATGAGACTTCCTGAGTGCGAATCTAACTTTTTTTATTCCAGTGCTATGCCAACAACTCTGATATTTAAGGCTATTTACTAGGGCTAGGACCCAGTCACTGCCCAAAACTCCATGAAACTTCCAAAACTCATAAAAGACATGAAGACGATGCTTTTGATAAAAAACTTAATCAAGGACTTGATTGAATCCGTACAATCCATGACAGAAATTTCATCAAACATGTTACAAATATGTAATCTACAGCTCATAACAACAAATCTGAGCATAGGGGTCTCATGCTTATTTGAGGATCGTAAGGAAGCACTGATGCCTTAACACAATAGTTGCATTATCATGTACTAGGTCATATATTCGTTGTTCATTCATATTCTAATCAAAACATGATGAGATCCATACATAAATTATGTCATAAAACATATTCATAGGCAAAATATAGGCAATAGAAATAACAAGGATATAAGAGCCATAAGAATCACATATGAAAAGGTATATTTACCCATCAAATACAAGAGAAAATAAGCTCTTATTAACATATGTAAAATGAAACTAGGTCTATAACTTCCACATACCACCCGACCATATATTGGCTGAAACAAATCTTTCTTTCAGCCAATCACCCCCATGCCACATTCCAAGCATGAATGTGGGATTTAATAAAAGAAATCCAACAAAACTAAACGAGGGATTTTAGAGGCCAAACCACCTCAACCCTCAACCAGTGATTCCACCTCATAGTTGTAAATCAATAACCATCACTAGAATTGTCTCCACCCAAACTGTTTAGGGCTCTAGAGTGTTTGTTCCAACCAAGGGTTCCAGGACAAGTAACTCAACTGTTACAAGTTATTTTTTCACTGTCCCTGTACTCCCCATTCCATGATCCTAGAGGACCTCTACAATGAACCCTAAATGCTTTCCATTCATGAAGAAACTCTCATTGTGTCCCTCTTCATGAGTAGAACAATTCCCTTTTGCATCATTTCCCTAAAATCTTCTATTTTCCCAGTTTACAAGACCGATGCTAATGACCCGTGTCCTCATCACACTAATATGTAGGGATTATAACTGTCCCTAGCACCGATCGGAGGGACTCGGGCTTTTTCTAGTCACACCAATCCTCTTTTCGAAAGTTTTTTAAATAAGGGGCCAAAGCTTCCAGCTCTCGAAGCTTCGTAACAAAAGTCTGGTAAATGGTTAGGCCGAATGGAGTCGAGGAGATCAGTGTGGGCTCCTTTCCCCTATTAGGATGGAACTAAATCAAGATTTTTTTCCCATGAGAAGAGGAACCATCCCCCTTCCATCTGTGCTATATAAACTCCCTTTTTCCCACGCACAAGCTAGTGTTGGTGTGCTAGTTCTAATTAGGCTCTGGTTAATGTTTTGATTTTGGAGTAATGAACAAGTTATTCATAGTTGTATCTCTCTAGTAGTGTGTGAGGGAGAAGTGTGAATTTGGTTTAGTGTGAAGACTAAAGGGAAGAACCTTAAAAATACCATTGTTGAGGCCATCATGGAATGCTAACAGAAGTGTGTGGGAACCCAGATTTGTTGGAGGATAACATCAATGTCAAGACAATGATTGTAATCTCTTATTGATTTAATACATATGCAACTATTGATTGATTTCCTACATAATATGTCATCTCACATGTTTATGGCTTACTGTTTCTTGACCTGTTAAGTAGGTTTAATGCAATTTGTCTATTATCACAGTTGTTGTTTGTTGTTGTTTACTTGTTTCAGGTGCTCGACGAAGGAAACAGAGATAGTTGGAGCGAGGAAACAAGGTCATCACCAAACGACATAAGCGTATTAAGAGGTAGTCCCTCTTAATTGGTTCTAACCTAAAGAAATCTTCCATAGAATGTCTTGTTTGTGGCTAGACCCACTCTCAGGCTAGAGGAATTGTTTGTGTCTGCACTTAGAATTTTACTTCACCAAAAATTGTTGACTCCACTAGGGAAACCAATCCTTCTGTTTGCTTATTTGAAATTTCATGGTTTTGTGTGAACTTTTCTAGTTTTTCCATTCTCTTTAGTCCTGTCCACTTTGCTTTCTTTACTACTCTGGGTCTGAAATTCATAGTAGCAAGTATGGTCTCAACTTTTGAATTTTTTTATTTATTTTTTGCATCCTCGCTCAGTGCGCTTATTTTGTTGACAGTCATGCCGAACAACATGATATGCTCAGAAACAATTGCACTGACCCCCTTTTGGCGCTTGTTGTCAGTTAGGAAGTTGCGCCAATGCCTCTAAGTGAAGATTAGGGTTCACCCCAGATCTTGGATAGTGTGTCTTTATATCTTTATTTCTGCCTTGTAACTTGTTTAGACTATCTTCTCCCTGATTGGAAATCTACATTCAACTTGGTTTATTTGCTTGATTTCTTGGTCCTTGAATGGTTTGTGGCCCTAGGGCATCTAGTCCAGCCTTCACGCTTTAGTGGGCACCTGTTACACATCATTTTGTCACTGTCCCTGTACTTCCCATTCCATGATCCTGGAGGACCTCTACGTTGAACCCTACATGCTTTCCCTTCATGAAGAAGCTCCCATTGTGTCCCTCTTCATGAGCAGGAGAATTCCCTTTTGCATAATTTCCCAGAAATCTTCTATTTTTCCTAGTTTACAAGACTCGTGCTAATGACTAGTGTCCTCCTCACACCAATATGCAGGGATTATAACTGTCCCTAGCACCGATTGGAGTGAATGAGCCTTTTTCTAGTCCCGTCGATCCTCTTTTGGAAAGTTTTTTAAATAACGGGCCGAAGCTTCTAGCTCTAGAAGCTTCGTAATGGAAGTTTGGTAAATGGTTAGGCCAGATGGATTTGAGGAGATTAGTTTGGGCTCCTTTTCCCTATTAGGATGGAACTACCTCAAGAGATAAGACCTTCTCCCATGAGAAGAGGAACTAACTCCCTTCCATCCATCCTATATAAACCACCCTTTTCCCTAAGCACAAGCTAGTGTTGGTGTGCTAGTTCTAATTAGGCTCTGGTTAAAGTTTTGATTTTGGAGTAATCAACAAGTTATTCATAGTTTAGGCTCTCTAGTTATGTGTGAGGGAGAAGTGTGAATTTGATTTAGTGTGAAGACTAAAGGGAAGAGCCTTAAAACTACCATTGTTGAGGCCATCGTGGAATGCTAACAGAAGTGTGTGGGAACCTGAATTTGTCAGAGGAGAACAACAATGTCAAGACAACAGTTGTAATCTCTTCTTGATTTAATATATATGCAACTATCGATTGATTTCCTACATAATATGTCATCTCACATGTTTATGGCTTAATGTTTCTTGACCTATTAAATAGGTTGAATGCAATTTGTCTATTATCATAGTTGTCGTTTGCGGTTGTTTACTTGTTTCAGGTGCTTGAAAAAGCAAACGGGAGATAGCTAGAGCAAGGAAACAAGGTCATCACCAAACAAGATAAGCGTAATAAGAGGTAGGCCCTCTTAATTGGTTGTAACCTAAGTAAATCTTCAATAGAATGTCTTGTTTGTGGCTAGACCCACTCTTGGGCCAGAGGAATTATTTGTGTCCACACTTAGATTTGTTACATAACATTTTTTCACTGTCCCTATACTCCCCATTCCATGATCCTGGAGGACCTCTATAATGAACCCTACATGATTTCCGTTCATCAAGAAACTCCCATTGTGTCCCTCTTCATGAGCAAAACAATTCCCTTTTGCATCATTTCCCAAAAATCTTCTATTTTTCCCAGTTTACAAGATCGATGCTAATGACCTGTGTCCTGCTCACACCGATATGTAGGAATTATAACTATCCCTAGTGACGACCAGAGCGACTGCGCCTTTTTCCAGTCACGCAAATCCTCTTTTGGAAAGTTTTTTAAATAAGGGGTTGAAGCTTCTAGCTCTAGAAGCTTTGTAATGGAAGTCTAGTAAATGGTTAGGCCGGATGGAGTCAAGGAGATCAGTTTGGGCTCCTTTCTCCTATTACGATGGAACTACCTCAAGAGATAAGACCTTCTCCCATGAGAAGAGGAAACATCTCCCTTCCATCTATGCTATATAAACCTACCTTTTTCCCAAGCACAAGGTAGTGTTGGTG
The DNA here is from genome assembly GCA_000404065.3 of Pinus taeda. Lineage (NCBI taxonomy): Eukaryota > Viridiplantae > Streptophyta > Pinopsida > Pinales > Pinaceae > Pinus > Pinus taeda. The sequence continues at coordinate 100,976 of APFE030612215.1, read as the reverse complement.
TGCTAGTTCTAATTAGGCTCTAATTAAAGTTTTGATTTTGGAGTAATCAACAAGTTATTCATAGTTGTAGCTCTCTAGTTGTGTGTGAGGGAGAAGTGTGAATTTGGTTTAGTGTGAAGACTAAAGGGAAGAGCCTTAAAACTACCATTGTTGAGGCCATCATGGAATCCTAATAGAAGTGTGTGGGAACCCAGATTTGTCAGAGGAGAACAACAATGTCAAGAAAATGGTTGTAATCTCTTCTTGATTTAATATATATGCAACTATCGATTGATTTCCTACATAATATGTCATCTCACATGTTTATGGATTAATGTTTCTTGACCTATTAAGTAGGTTGAATGCAATTTGTCTATTATCATGGTTGTTGTTTGCTATTGTTTACTTGTTTCAAGTGCTCGAAGAAGGAAACAGAGATAATTGGAGCAAGGAAACAAGGTAATCAACAAACAAGATAAGCATACTAAGAGGCAGGCCTTCTTAATTGGTTCTAACCTAAGGAAATCATCCATAGGATGTCTTGTTTGTGGCTAGACCTGCTCTCAACCTAGAGGAATTGTTTGTGTTCGCACTTAGAATTTTACTTCACCACAAATTGGCGGTCTGATGAGGCGGTCAGATAACGTGGTTCTCTAGATCAAAACATATCAACTTAGAAGCAATAGGATAAATTCCTCCAATATGTGATAGTAATGATTTCCACTGAGACAGAAAACTTTGGAGTACCTCGAGAGCAGACATAGCTGATGACGCCTGAGCCAAATCCTCAACAATATTATAGTGCTGAGTGGCTCAAGCATTGGGATTGTACGAGGACTTCCTTAGCACACCTTGAGAAGGTGGCCGAATGGCGGAATCAGGGTTAGGGCGCTCGGTATGAAGAGAGCTAGAACTAGACTGGGCAGAAGAAGAAGGGGTAGCTTATTTCTCTTTCTTTGCTATCGGGGTAGGAGTTTGATAATATTTTGATCTAGTAGCCACATTAATAGGCATACTCATCATAAACACTTGTGATCCTGAGGAAGCAAATGATTGAGGCTAGTCTACCATTTGCATCTACTAAGAGGGAAATGGCTCTTTCAAGACAGATGGGGTCCCTTTGAGCAAACGACTAAGTTCAGACCATTGGGGGCAATCCTTATTATAGTGATCCTCCTCACAAATGAGGTACAGATACTTAGACTTCCACTGTGAATAATCACCAGTAGACGACTTAGGAGGACCCTGTTTTGGGGCATCGGATTTACCCTTTCCTTTGCCTTTCTTCTTACCTTTCAAGGATTTGTTCATTATTGTAGACTGAACAACATGGACATATGAGGTTTTACCAAGGCCAAGTGGATTCTAGGGGGGACTATTGGAAGCAGTGTTTGAGATTGACTTCTGTTTGGAAGAAGATTTCGCAGGGGTCTGTGACACTCAACCAATTACTCCATTAATAGGAGGTGTAGCCTATGACCTCGATGCCATTGGATCGGATGATGGCCACGGAGCATTGGGTAACAACTCATACAAAGTTCCAGACTAAGAATAAACGATATCTAAGCATTGGGCATGAGTAATGGCTTGTTCTTCAATAACACATCCACACATAGATATATTGCAAGCAATTGGTGTGACGAATGACTTGGTAAATCATTTGGTTAGAAATTGATCAACAATCTCAAATTTGATCAGGCGATGTCTACATCTCCATTCATGGATGTGATTAGAGATGTGCGTCACAGTATCTTGCTTGAGCAATGTAAGAAAATAGGTGCCAGTTTCATAACGAACCGACAACTGGAATTGTGTGAGGAAAGCCATGGCTAAAGAGTTCAAGTCATGATAAGTACTTCGAGGGAGCTCGATGTATCACTTGGCTGCAACACTTGTAAGGGTTCGTTGGAAGAGATGGAGACGAATAGAATCATTAACATAGGAATTCGAAGAGCACCAGAGGTGATATGTCATCACATGGACTTGAGGATCTTATTTTGCTTTTCCATAGAACTTCAGACAATCACCCGGGATCTTGGACGGAATTGGAGACTAGTATGGCGAATGAAGAATTGGATCATTCATGATTCGAGACACATCTGGAAACTCCAATGTAGCCAAGAATAGAAATTGAGTGTTGAAAGGTATGGGAGGAGGATAAGCGGGCCAAATTGGAGGAGCCCATCCTTGTTGGTAAAGATTTTGGCCCCATAGTGGAGGGTTTTGTCCATATGGCATTTGATTTTTCCCTCACTGTAGGTTACCTTGCCCGTAGGGAGGATTTTGACCTTGAAAGCCTTGAAACTGTCTAGCCATATGTTGTTGATAAGCAACATACAAGTTAAGAGGTTGTTGAGCCTGTTGACCTTGGAGATATGGATACTGCACTTGTTTTCCCTGGACATATGGGTTTTGAACCTGCGTCCCTTGAACAAGAGGATTTTGGACCTGCTATCCTTGGACATAAGGATTATGCACTTGCTGTCCTTGGACATAGGGATTTTGGACTTGCTACCCTTAGAAAAAATGATTAGGAACCTGTTGCCCTTAGACATTAGGATTTTGGGCTCGCTACTGCAGGGCTTGACCCTGACCTTATCCTTGCAAGGGTTGACCCTATTGATATGTATATAAGGGTTGATGCTGCCCAAGTTGGCTCTGCTGTTGCAAGGGTTGACCTTGCAGCTGCAAAGGATGTCCTTGCGGCTGAAGAGGTTGTCCTTGCAAAGTCATAGGCTGGGAGGTTTTTTAAGCATACTGCATCTGCGACTGCATGATATTCTGCAACTATTTTGAGGGTTTCCCTTGTGGTTGTTGCAGTTGTCCTTGTTGTGGCATCATCTACCCCTACTACTGCGCGGAGGGACCTTGCTGCAACAAAGGTTAGCCTTGTTGATGTAGAGGTTGTCCTTGCTACTGCAAGGTTACTTGAACAGTTCCCATATTAATTTATGAACTAGATCTAGCCATAGCCACCAGGAAAAGTGGATAGATCAAGCTGAACATATTGTCCAGGCTGAAGGACGTAAGGTAGATTGACCATTCCTTGGGAACTATATGGAACATAAGGAGCTTGGTACTGAAGCTAAGGCTCATAGGTCTGTTGATACTGGAAATTTCTTGACCCAGATGGACCAACAAGATTTTGGACTTGTTGGTACTAGACATTACTCGATCCGGCAGGGCCAACAGGGTTTTGGATAGCACCAGAAGAAGGATGGTTCGTCCCAACCATCTGAGCTTGTGAGCTACTCACATTAGTTGTGCCTCACACCATAGAAACATTCAGATTTTTACCCCAGGGGGTCGTACATCTTGTCTGCTTACTAGAGGGGACGAAGAACTGAAAGCAACATGACTCGAGACCGTTAGTTGAACCGAATGGGTGACTTGGATGAAGAGACAAGAGGGTTCAGAATGGTGGGTTGCACTAGGACTGAGGTAACTGAAAAAATCATCATCTGTTGGGAGGTCAGGTTCTAAATGAATAGACCTGTGGTAGGAATAGCATTGGATGCCCAAACAAGGTTGTGATAAAGTGATGAGGCACTAGGTGTACCTGACACCAATTGTGCTAAAGTCACATAATTAGGTGGAAAATCTTGATACACACTGATGGGAATGTTCCCCGTGTAGGGGAAATCTTCTGGAGGAAATTGATGCTCTTCCTCTTCGATAGTGTGTGGAGTAGAAACTTCCAATTGATCCAGAGAGGTAACTAGAGCTTTGCCTTCAGGTTCCATAGGTGGAAATAAGCGATGATGAACAACCGAAGATGTACAAGGGGACAATTCCAAAGGAACACCCACCTGATAATACGGACTATACGGAGACTGTGGTGATATCACAATAGGGTCGAACAAAGGATTCAGAGGATATATAACCAATCCAAGCTGATCTTTAGTAGTTGGTGAACCCTCAGGAGTCTGGACTGGATTTTTCGAAGATTCCAGGCAAATATCAGAAGGTGACCCAGTATCTAAGGTGTGTGGAGGATGAGATGACAAAGGTTGAATACTTAGAATGATTTTGAGTTCAACACCTTGGTCCTTGAGTGACTCTGGTAATTCAGGAAAAGGCTCCTCAGACAATATTTCAGACAGAGGAGAGGAAGAGGACCTAGGTGAACCAGATGGTTCAGCCACGATGACCTCATCTTAGTTAACAAGAAAAGAGAGATAAATTTCAAGGCTTTAAAATGTACTTTACAGAATACTCACGATTTGGTCTAGAAAAGGCTAACATAATGTTATAAGATCGTGGGCAACAATTTTTTAAGATGCATAAATAAATCGGTGCTCTTTCATGTTTTAAGAGTCGAGAAAGAAGAAAATATGAATCTATCACTTTTGATTGGAAACGAGCTCAAAAAGACAAGTGCTCGAATGATATTTTAAGTTTAATGAGTCAAAAATATCAAATGACTACTCTGTATGGTCTAGGTAAAAAGGATTACTAGGCAACTGTGAACTACAAAATACCTCCTGGCGAACCGAGAAGTATGGGTAGACAATCTCCCTGAATGTTGTGTTCGGTGTATCATGTTTCCAAGGTGAAAGACTCAGCTTCCTATGGATAAAGGATTGCAGCCTAGATTGGTCTCCCTTTATATACTTAACAGTACAGGGAGCACAAGTCTGTACTAGCACTATCTAGTGCTGAAGTGAATGACAATTGCTAGGTTTAAAGACGTCAGAACACGTCTCTAGCCAAGACCTTCTAGATGTGACTGTTAGGTTTCAAATGTGCCTTAGGTTAATTGAGTTCATTTTAAATTTTATCTTGAATTATGTCTCAGTTTTCAGGCCTTAGCGACGTGACTCGAAAAGTCCTAAATGCAGCTAAATGAGACAAGACCCTTTCAATTTGATGAATTGTCTACACTATAGATGGTAGAAAACACAATCAAATGCAAACAACGATGCAACCAAAAGAAAAATGATTTTTCACTACTTCACTTTTTGAAAAAATAAACTAATGAAAAATTCATTCCAATTCCTAGTTTCCTAACAAATACACTCCAAACAGCCCTTTCAAAAGTAAAGAGTTTTTTTTTTTCAAATGTAAATGCAATCCTAGTGTTAAATGATGCTAACTAACATAACATATTGACACAACATACTAGCATTATGTACTTTTCATGAAATGACAAAATGAGTTTCTCATAAAACACTTCAATGAAAAAGTTTTCGAGACAATCGATTCTCAAGCAAATGAAAAAAACAAAAAGTGAATCTCTTTCAAACTAATGACATAATGACTCTACCAAAAACAAGACAAGAAATGTGATATATGCCGAAAAAGAGACATTTAGACAAGAAAATGAAAAATTTCAAACTTGTGTAAGGGAGGCCAAAGCAATAAAAAGGACTGCAAACAAAATGTAAGGAGTAAATTCACCAACAACTTGAGTCATTGATCTCCCAAAGAGTGTTAGGGGACTGGTTCAAAGTAGGAGAACCAATTTCCTTCCAGCAAGTGACTAACATGATGCAGGTAGAACCACGTTCCACAACTGCCTCATCATATTGCCTTTCTCATTCAGGTAATCATCAATGAGAAAACCATTCATAGGACCATCATCAATGAAAGTGCTTCTACCTACATCATGTCAGTCCCTTTCTAGAAGGAAATTGGTTCTCCTACTTTGAACCAGTCCCCTAACATGTTGGAAGATTTCGACAGGCATGATTTGCTACCATTCGGTGTCTCACCCAACCTTGCAATTACTTTGGAAGGTAAGATAGTACATGTTGAAGTAGATATCATTGACACTAATCTCAATTATAATCTTCTACTCGACGGGAGTTGGACCCATGCAATGCATGCTCTAGCCTCCTCCTTGTTCCGCATGATTCATTTTCCGCATCAAGGGAAGATAGTCACACTCAACCAACTCTCCTTCTTTTCCTCTTCCTCTTTCAATGGCAATGTTTTGTATGTCAAGCACATTGATGCTCCTTATGAGAGTGTGGGGGCAAGACTTTTTAAAGATTCTGCCTTGATGGGAATTTTTCCACTCCCACCTCCTCATGTTGCCTCTGTCAACATGATCTCAGTCAAATATGATCCTTGGTTCATACCTTCACCAGATCTTTTTGATACCTGGGGCAAGGTTATGCCACTTAGTCCCACCGAAATCAATTATGTGGAAATTGTTTCGGCCTCAAGTTCTGTATCCTCTGATTTCCCTGTTTCAAGGACATCACTCGATACATATTCTCAATCCCTGTGGCTTGGTGCTTCAGAATCATCTAACCCCTTATCAAAGACTTTCCTTGCTGACAAGAGTATCATGGACGTAATGTCTCTAGAGAAACCCCCTTGGAATGAGACTCATCATCGTTCCTCATTCCTACCTAGCCTGATAGTCATGTCTATGTGTCTTAAGAAGTTCTCTTCTCCTCTACCTATTGACGTGTCAGTTTCAGTTTCCATTTTCAAGATCTTTCAACTGAGGGCACCTTTCTCCCCTCATAGATTCAGGTTTTTTTCTCCCTCCCCGATTTTTTACCAATTTCCCATTATAGAAATGGGGTTGTCATCTGACTCGTAACCCTCCCTCACCTTGGGGGCATGGGGGCAAAGCCTTATATGAGTTCTACCCTATTATTTGGCTGAGTTGATGCTTACTAGTCATGTCAATGGTAAAACTCCGGTGTTAATCTGTGTTGATTGATCACCTGAGTCCCAGCATGGACTCTCTCAAAAAGTACTATTCGTAGGTCATCTTGCATGGTTACTTGTGTACATTAGTGTGTCATTCATTTTTGTGCAGTGTGGTAGGTTGTGTTAGTTTTCAAACAACTTTCCTGTTTACTATGTTTTTTGCTGCTTTGTAGATGTCTGTGACTCACATCCGTTTCACTGATGGTGCTTATCATAGTACCCATAATATATCCTTCGCGGCATGGGCCATTTATTACCCTCATGGTGAGTTGATTCATCTTCAAGGTATTTTTTTAGGTCGTACAACTAATAACAATGTTGAATAAAGTGCAGTTATCAAATTGCTGTCAGAAGCCATTGCTATTAACATTTGGGAATTGGTTGTCAACCTCGATTCACAGTTTGTTGTCCTTCAACTCAACAAGAAATACTCCGTCAGAAACCCTAAGATATTGAGAATGTCTCTATGTATTCGTCTACTGGAGAGAAATTTTGATTACATTACATATCAACATATTCCCAAACACATGAATGCATTCACATATGAATTAGCTAATCATGTGTTGGATAGACATTTACGAAACATGTGAAAAGCTAAAATAAATCATTTGTACCATAGTAAGCAAGAAAAATACA
>APFE030612215.1:78069-91301 GCA_000404065.3 Pinus taeda | reverse complement strand
GTATTTCTCCAGATCTCCAAAATGTTTTGGACAATCATTCCAAGGTATTTGAGACTCCCAAAGGCCTCCCACCTATTTTTTGATCATGATCATGCTATTCATTTTATTCCACGAAGTGCTCCTCCAAACATCAGGCCTTACATATATCCATATGCCCAAAGGAGCGGGAACTCATTCTAAAGTTGCAGAAGATCCCAGTTCAAACAATATTGCGAGAACTTAATAAGGAAGGAAAAATCATATTGGAACCTGAAGCAGTCACAAAACTGAGAAATCAAAAGCTACAAAATAGATAAATTTCAGAGTATCTCATCAAGTGGAAGAACTTACCCACTAAATATTCCACATGGGAGGATAAGAATTTATACGGAAGCATCAAGAACTACTCAAGTGTTGAGGACAACACTTTTTGAAGGAGAGGGGCTTGTTAGGTCCCTATACTACTAGTGTAACCCCTTATTGTTATTAGTACAACCCCCTTATTATATTGTTGTGCCCATGTAGTCTCTATATTATTATTATTGTGCCCCATAGAAGCCCACTAATGTTATTATTATGCCCTTACATTATTATTGTTATGTAGGCTCTGATTATATTATGACCCCTTAGACTCCTATATATAGAAAGGAGGTCTTGTCATTTGTATCATCCAAGTGTTCATTTGTGTAATGTAGAGGAGGTTTCCCCCTTGAAGAGGCTTAATTCTAAGGCATTGATCTATCTTTTCTATCTTTTTGTGAGCTGGTTTCATAACATAAAACAAAATGCTATAAACACATACATATAAAAAAAAAATCAAAAAATCAAAAATTAAAAATTGATTTTTTACCTTCATCATCAAAATCATCCCCATCTAGAAGTGGCATATCTGGGTCTCTGCAGAAGTTGGTACCATTGTACGACCAATCCTCCACTACAATCAGTTGTCATCATAACCATGAGAAAAAGGCAGGCTTGTAGGACATATGCTGGCCCTTGGTGATTCTAGGCATCAAACGACTCCAATGGACCATCTGTGGGTCTCATGGCATTGATGGATCCACCTTAGTCAACTGGTACTGGAACAATGGAACCTACTCTAGGAAGAAGGTCACTAGCACAGATTCAAGCAAATTTTCTTCACATTCCCCGCATTAGCTTTTGACAGCTGGTGTTTCATGTTGATCTTCATGGCTTCCATAAAATTGAAGATTATTGGTGTTGTACAGTTGATAACATACATAAACTTTAATTTGTTGGTTTCATGCTTTGCTTGGCACCCAACCACTCTGTTGATAGTTAATAGTGGCACTCTCAGTGTAAGGTCTCGCACAATGGTAATCTCAATCTTTCCGCTCTTGGATTTGAGGGCTTCTGGGTTATGTTCAGCAAGTAGCATAGATATGCTTACCCCAATCCACTGTGACCCATATAGGTTGACTGGTTCCCCTCTTTGGGATAGTCCTGTGATGAAATAGATGTCCGAAGTTTCCAACTCTAGCTCCTGGTCACCAATGATAAAAAATTTCTGATTTATGTCCTAAGGACTAATCAGGTATCGAAGCAGCTCAGGTTGAGCCCGCATCCCTAGTGTGAGAAATAACTTAAGGAGCCCAAAATTCCTCAAGTCATCCAAGTAGTTTGGATCAGCCATTACTTGGTGTCCACATATTCGTGCTCATGTTCTTTCCAGTCTACCATTTTCGATGATTCTTTCCTACAAAAACCATGTATTCAAGTCAATAATCATTTTTGGCAATTGAATTTTGGATTCAAATGATGGATTTAAGAGAAAATTTGTTTCTTTTCTTTGTTCACGGCGTCGGTGCACCTGTTTTAAAAATAGTTGCGCTGACGATGTGGTTGGTGGTTTTAGCAACGCTGACCAGCGTGATTCTCTGCCTGGAAATTGCGCTGACCGAGGGAATTTTTTTTTTTGCCAAAACCTCCCTTAGAAATCCAAAAAATGGAATAAAAACAGGAATAAACAGTATGGAAATGGAGCTTATAGGCTTGGCTCTTACCTACAACTGACAGCTCCATGAATGCCCCCATGGATCTCCCACAATCTGCTCCAGAAAAATTAGGGCAAAAGTGGGTAAAAAGTTTTTCACACAAAGGTAAAATGGTAAATGGTAAAAAAAAATACTTTTCCCTCCTTTCATTCAATTTATCGTGAAATATTGGGTTTTAAAGTGTTCTTGACCTATATTTCCTCGAGAATTAGATAATGCATTTTACCTTTTGCACAACGACAGGTGATGGATGTTTGAAAATGGTACCGAGTCACATTTAAGCTCTTTTCTCAACTTGTAAAACTCAAATGAAAAGATTGCCTATTATTTTTCACTTTTCACTCGTAAATGGGAATAAAATGGGGGATCCACTTTAAAGCTCTTTTCCAACCCTTTAAACATGAAAAGATTGTCGAGCTCTTGTCATTTTGAACTCATTAACGGATGTGAAATGTCATGTGCCTAGTGTACATTGACCCCCTTTTTAGGCTGGGATGCACTATTTACGAAAAAGGTACTCCTTGACTGAAATGGTCAAGCGGTTCTCTCAAGTATCATTTTCTACCTTTTTGGGCTTGAGAGACACAAATGTACAGAAAGGGACTATGTGGATTTTTCTTTTTCGTGTCTTTTTCAAACTCTATAAACATGAAAAAGATACAAATTTACACCTTTGTCAGACTCGTTAAAATATACGATGACATCAGATTTGTCACGATGACGAACGCGAGCTTCTCCTTCCTAGGGCTCATTAAACTTACTAGGTCAGATTCGTCTAAAGGATGGACTTATAGTGCGAGCACATGCTATCCCATTCAAGCTTGTGATCAAAACTAATTGGGGTACCTGCCAGAAATGGTGGGGGAAAATTAGAAATTTTATGAGTTGTGTCAGCAACTCACTCTTGAACATGACACTTTCTATTTCATGTTAGGTTGGGATATCCTCCTTTCATCATTGACCTTCCTAGGTTGGGCCATTTATTTGTACCTTCCATTTGGTCTCTACCACATCATCATGAACATTGATCTTATGGATCCAAAGGCTCCCAAACTTTGCGTCATGTCGCCGATATGTTCAAGAGTTGTCCTTCTGTAGCTACCCTTACCTCTGATTCTCTGTATCATCCAAAATAATTTGCATCCCTTTGTCACATGTCAATGATGTGGGATACATCATGGCCCTCCTTCGAAATGATCACTTCCTGTCAACTTCAGCTCATTATCTAGGAAGCTAGCCGAGAGATGCCCTTTGAATACCTTAGAGCTTGCATGCCTTAATGGAAATTTCTTTAGACTCGATGAAAAGTTCACATCATTTTCTTTCAATCGGGTGATTTCAGGGGTGTTCGACATCAATTCCTTTATTCACATTTTTTGAACTGTGCTACTAGTACCTTGAGAGCCATTGTCATTATTGGTGGTTTCTCTCATGCTTGTTAATGATTCACATCATTAACCGGTAATCAAGCGACTTCATAACATGTTTGACTTCAACACATTTATTCGTATGTTAATATTTGTACTTTGATAGAATCATTTTGGAGTGCAAGACCTTGGGCTCAGATTACAAAAGTCCAGGTTTCCAAGTGATGTGACATGGTTTTGCTGATATACATGTATCTTTTAGATGGATGGTTGCGACCATACCATGAGTTGTCATATGTGATCATTCTCATTATTGGATGGCTCTGACCATATCTTGGTTTCGATATGATCCTCTTTATCGGATGGTTGCGGCCATGCCTAGATCCATTTACATGATAATTCTCTCTATGGTTGCATCCATACCATGATTCATGTATCATTTAACAGAGTTTTCAGTAATGTATATGTATCTGTACTTTATTGCAGGTTTTCCAAAGACAAACTCTGTTTCCCCACACTAATTCATAAAGCATTTCACCCCTCACTCTAGTTCGACCTTCACGCCTTAGGGGACATTTGTTACACAACATTTTTTCATTGTCCTTGTACTCCTAGTTCCATGATCCTGGAGGACCTCTACAGTGAAACCTACATGCTTTCCCTTCATGAAGAAACTCCCATTATGTCCCTCTTCATGAGGAGATAAATTCCCTTTTGCATCATTTCCCAAAAATATTTTGTTTTCCCTAGTTTATAAGACTGACGCTAATGACCCATGTCCTCCTCGTGCCGATATGTAGGGATTATAACTGTCCCTAGAACTGACTGGAGTGACTGAGCCTTTTTCCAGTCGCGTCATTCCTCTTCTAGAATTTTTTTTAAATAAGGGGTCGAAGCTTCCAGCTCTAGGAGCTTCGTAATAGAAGTCTGGTAAATGGTTAGGCCAGATGGAGTCGAGGAGATCAGTTTGGGCTCCTTTCCCCTATTAAGATGGAACTACCTCAAGATATAAGACCTTCCCCCATGAGAAGGGGAACCATATCCCTTCAATCCATGCTATATAAAGCTCCCTTTTTCCCAAGCACAAGCTAGTGTTGGTGTGCTAGTTCTAATTAGGCTTTGGTTGAAGTTTTGATTATGGAGTAATCAACAAGTTATTCATAGTTGTAGCAATATAGTGTTCTGTGACAGAGAAGTGTGAATTTGGTTTAGTGTGAAGACTAAAGGGAAGAGCCTTAAAACTACTACTATTGAGGGCATCATGGAATGGTAACAGAAGTGTGTGGGAACCCGGATTTGTCGGGGGAGAACAACAACGTCAAGACAATAGTTGTAATCTATTCTTGATTTAATATATATGCAACTATAAATTGATTTCATACATAATATGTCATCTCACATGTCTATGGCTTAATGTTTCTTGACCTGTTAAGTAGGTTGAATACAATTTGTTTATTATCACGATTGTTGTTTGTTGTTATTTACTTGTTTCAGGTGCTCAGAGAAAGAAACAGGAGATAGTTAGAGCGAGGAAGCAAGGTCATCACCAAATGGGATAAGTGTACTAATAGGTAGGCCCTCATAATTGATTCTAACCTAAGGAAATATTCCATAGAATGTCTTTTTTGTCACTAGAACCGCTCTCAAGCTAGAGGAATTGTTTGTGTCCGCACTTAGAATTTTACTTCACCATGATGAGATCCACACATAAATTTTGTCATAAAACATATTCATATGCAGCATATAGCCAATAGAAATAACAAGGATATAAGAGCCATAAGAATCACATACGAAAAAGTATATTTACCCATCAAATACAAGAGGAAAGAAGCTCTTATTAGCATATGCAAAATGAAACTAGGTCTGGGACTTCCATGTACCACCTGACCATATATTGGCTGAACCAAATCATTCTTTCAGCCAATCACCCTCATGCCATATTCCAAGCATGAATGTGGGATTTAATGAAACAAATCCAACAAAACCGAATGAAGGATTTTAGAGGCCAAACCACCTCAACCCTTAACTAGTGATTCCACCTCATGGCCGAAAATCATTAACCATCACTAGATTGGTCTCCACCCAAGCTATCTAGGGCTCTAGAGTGTTTGTTCCGACCAAGGTTTGCAGGACTAGTAACTCAACCCACCATGGGCTCTAAAGCACTTTTCCAAACAAGGCTTTAGGACTAGTAACTCAACCCAAGTTGTTACAGGCATTCCACAATTTTTGTCCAACCAAGGATCGATGAATTAATAAATCAACCCACAACCAGAGGAATATGAGAACCAACCAGAAACCAAAAGTAAAACCCACAACAACATGGCTATCCAGTAAATGGAAAGGCAATATAAATCCACCATCAATCCAGGAAATCCTCTATGCCAATTGCATATTATAACCAATAAACCACATGCATGTGCCATGCATACCAAAAATAGCAAGGAAATCATACATGCAACTCGGTACCTACAAGAAAACCCCATTGTAGTTGTTGATCCCAATGTCCTTTTTCACTTTATTTCTTTTCCTTTTCCTTCTTGCTCCAATTCCCAGGTATGCTAAAATCCTCCAAGAGTGCTCCAAAAAACATCTAAGTGTCCAAGAGTATGAGAGAGAGAATAGAATGAGAGCTCCGAAAATGAAATAACAAAATCTAATACTGATAAATTCTTACCAATTGATCCTCAGAAGTATTTTTATCAATGAAGCCTCTATTTTCTTCATTTTCCTCCTAACATGCAACTTGTGACCTTTCACCTTCCTTTTTCTCCTAATTTCCTTTACTTTCATAAATAAAATTCCAATTAATGCCTCATGCCTTTCCAAAGCATTTTCCATTTCATTTTCCAATTTCCTTAGTCATAATAAAGCAACGAATACCTGCAATAGGATGTTTTTCCCACCATTAATCTTGGAATACGTGTCCCAAGACCTTGGCCTTATATTTTTTTTACATGTATTTTTAACTAGGGTTGTTACAGAACCCTACGCCTTGGGGGAACACCATCCTTAGTGTTTAATGAAACCTACTATTAGTAGTCCGTAATTTCCTTTGGTTATAGGAATGAAACCTAGAGGTAACCACAAACCGCTTGCGGAATTGGAAACTAGCCCTTCCAACCCCAGAGAGGGCCCTCTCTTTCATATCAACCACTAAAGACTGGTTTCAATGAAGAATAATGGCTATATCTTGGGAAAATAACAAATTTTATAGGTGTAGTGGTATGGCAGAGAAAATCCCATTGGGTATGCAGTCAGTAAAAAATGAGATCAATGACATGGTGGGTGCTCGGTGAATTGGGAAAATTTGTCTAGAGGAAAGATTGAAACACTTCCTTATGCCAATTAATAGTTACAAATGTGATAAGAATAAAGAAAGTAGATAACCACCTCAAGGCATCAAACGATTGATGAATCTTAAAATGATTATGGTAGGAAAAACATATGGATTGTCTAAATGACTGCAATAGAGCACCACTAAATAGATGAATTCTAAAACAAGTTTTTCATTTAAACATCATAGGAATATATATAATAAACACAAAATAGGAAACAATCACATAAGAGAACTGAATCACATGAATCTCTGAAGAGATTTAACCAGGTACTTCTGATCCTCCAATTTCATTAAAACTTACAAAAAATTACAATATGCACAGTGTTCTTTCCTCTCCAATCTAACCAACCAGAAGCATTTTCCATGTCTTTACATAATTATATACAATGAGTAATTCAAATTACCACTCTAGGTGGTCGAATTCACTTCATAAAATTTGAATTGTCTAGATGCAATGCATCTTTACTTGTTATGCAAAGTAAGCAGAAACTATTATTACAATTTAGAAACATCAACTCAAACAATGCATATTTGTTTAACTACTCAAAATACATGATTTTAAGCCTATCGACATGATTTTAAACTTATCAACACTTATACAACAACTAAAATGACTTCTAGAAGTTTCAACATTCGAAAATTTCCAAAATAACATTGATTTATATGTTTGTGCATCAAGTCTACTACGAAATAGGGACTGAATTTCTGGAAAAATAGGGGTCCAAAACTAGCTCATATATCCTAAATCCAGAAAGATGTTGCAAAATAAAGGGATATTTTTGTAGATGAGAGTATCCTCGAGAGAAAACTCTCAATTTCCAAAAAATCTTCTTCATCTCCTCACAATCTACACCCAAACATAATAACTAAAATAGGAAATGCCAAAACGTGAAAAATAGACTCTAAATATGCATTTGACGCTTCCAATATATGAGCCCTATGCCGAAACTGAAGGAGGTTTTTGTTCTTTGGCCCATTCTTGGATAAAAAACTCTTTTATTGTTATGAAATTAAACTCCATTTGATCGGAAACAAGTTTTGAAAAATGATGACAAAAACAATCAATTTCACAACATATTCGTAGCAAGTCCAAGTATCCCTCCATGCTCTGTATGTTTTCACACCTCCCCTGGAAAAAGGGATCAAATGGGTAGGCTTGAAATGTATGTGTGATGGCATAGAACTCTTGAATTAGTCTCTTCAATGCTTTCAGACCTCCTAGATGAATAGTAAGAGGCAAACACACTTTGATTCCTAGATTATAGGTTCCTAAAATTAGCTCCAATGGGGATGGCATACTCCCTATGAGGTGTCAAGAACATCATAGACTAGTAGCTTGATCCATTAGGAAATGGATTTTAAATGCAATTTTTTCTAACCTATTACCTTCTCCAACTAAAGCCAAATAGTTGCAATGTAACCAATATATAGACTGAAAATAAAAGCGACGATAGAAAGACACTACTACAACTGAAAACTGAAGTGTGCTCATTCCTATGAGCTTATTTATATACAGAGAAACCTACTCTAATCTGATCTATGAAAACATGAATTAGGTGACACTAAAATTCCAATGCAATGAGTCCATTAGCTTCTCAATTGTAGCTTCTTGACTATGCTTTAGCAGAATGAAAATTGGAACATGTAAGGGGAATGGAAACTTATTTTAGGCTTGATCTTCATAAATGAAATATGATTCGAACTCTGTAGTGAGAAATTTATCCATATAGACAACTATGGGATCATGAAAGACATGACTTATTGGTTTATATTCAAAGTATTATGCAAATTGATGATCATACTTGGACGGTTCATATATGATTTCATTTCCATCATATAGTTTTAGCAGTGAGTCATCAAACCCATTCTCAAAGCACTCCTCAATCTCAGTATCAAAATGAAAAACTATCACTTCCCATTTCATATAAAAAAGGTTCTCAAAGGGCTGATTTTGACATTGGAAATTGTGGGACTTAATTTGAACTTTTAAGACTTGAATATCTTTCTCAATTTTTTCAACAAACTCTTCTAAAAAAATGGTCTTGGCTTCGGAGCTACATTTGCATGACTTTAAATAAATAGGTAAAAAATTTGAGAAAGCATCATCAAAATGATCCTAGTATTCTATGAAACATTCAATAGAAATAGGGTCTGCCACATACTCTAACGTCTTGCTTGACAAGCAGTTAGATCAATAGTTTAAGCTATGAATGCTTCAGACAATGTAGCTTCCATGAGTGTTTTGCAACCTGGATTCTATGACAATGGATTCACCTGGTGAAAAATATATAGTCTTTTGATGTTTAACTAATGTTCACCATCAATAATCGGATCAATATCATTGTCTCTCTTTCCCAGGGAAGATAGAACCTTTCGTTCCCCGACAATGGCACCAATATGTTAGCACTCCACAATTACCTCTGGCTTTAGGAAGGAAACCTAGAAGTAACCAAAAAACACTTGTACAATTGGAAGCTAGCCCTTCCAACATGAGAGATGGCTCTCTCTTTCAACTCAATCACTAAAGACTGGTTTCAATGAAGAACAATGGCTAGATCTTTGGCAAATAGCAGAGTTTATAGGTGTGGTGGTAGGGCAGAGAAAAACCCATTGGTCATGGAGATAATAAAAATTGAGATCAATGACATGGTGGGTGCTCAGTAAATTAGGAAAAGTTGTTCAAAGGCAAGATAGAAACACTTCCTTATGCCAATTAATAGTTGCAAATGTGAGAATAATAAATAAAGTAGATAACCATCTCAAGGCATCAAACAATAGATGAATCTTAAAATGAGTATGGAAGAAAAAACATATGGAATGTCTAAATGACTGCAACAGAGCACCATTAAATAGATGAATTCTGAAACAAGTTTTTCATTTAAACATCATAGGAAGAAATATAACACACACAAAATAGGAAACACTCACATAAGAAAGTTGAATCACATGAATCTTTGAAGAGATTTAACGAGGTACTTCTGATCCACCAATTTCATTAAAACTCAGGAAAAAATTACAATATGCACAATGTTCTTTCCTCTCCAATATGACCAACCAGAAGTATTTCCATGTATTTACATCATTATATACAATTAGGAATTCGAATTACCACTCTAAGTGGTTGAATTCACTTCATAAAAGTAGAATGGTCTAGATGCAATGCATCTTCTATACTTGCTATGCAGAAAAAGAAGAAATTGGTATTACAATTTAGAAACATCAACTCAAACAATGCATCTTTGTTTAAAAAATCAAACTACATGATTTTAAACCTATTGACATGATTTTAAACTTATCAAAACTTATTCAATAGCTAAAATGACTTCTATATGTTTCAACAATGGAAAATTTCCAAAATAACATTGACTAGTATGTTTGCACAGCAGGTCTACTATGAAACAAGGACTGGCTTTATGGAAAATAGGGGTCAAAACCTAGCTCATATATCCTAAATCCGGAAATTGGTTGCAAAATCGGGGGTGGTTTTTGTAGATAAGAGTGTCCTTGAGAGAAACCTCTCTCAGTTTCCAAATTAGCCTCTCCATATCCTCACAATCAGCACCCAAACATCATAACTAAAACAAGAAATCCAAAAACATGAAAAATAGACTGTAAATATGCATTTGAATATTCCAATATATGACACCTATGCAAAAACTGAAGGAGGTTTTTGTTCTTTGGCCTGCTCTTGGAAAAATATATTTCCATTTTAAAATTTAGCTGCATTGGGGTGGAAACATCTTGTGAAAATGATGGTAAAAACAATCAACTTCACAACAAATTTGTAGGTAGTCCAAGTAGCCTTCCATGCTATGTATGTTTTCACACCTCCTCTAGAAAAATGGATCAAATGGGTAGGCTTGAAATGTTTATGTGATGTTGTATAACTCTTGAAGTAGTCTCTCCAATGCTTGCAGACCTCCTAGATTAATATTAAGAGGGAAACACACTTTGGTTCCTAGAATAGGATCCTAACACCTACAACCAACAAAACTACTGAAAAACAAAATATACTGCTTATGGAGCTTTATAACTTAGCTCATTTCAATATTTATAATAACCACTACTAAAAACATGACAACCATATCATTTATTGGATCTTTATAACACAACTCATTACAATATTTACAATAACAACCACATTTGTTTCAACCAGCAAATACTCGTACTGTATATGGAGCTTTATAAATCCAGCTCGATACAATATTTAAAATAATATATACATATACACATATGAACATTTGGTCAACCAACAAATAAAGGATTTGATTCCTACATTGAAAACAAAGGAATCTAGAGGATCACACCTCCACCCTCAAAAGTAGTACCAAGATTCACTTCCTTGCTAAGAAGTCCAAAATCCACTTCGAGAGCCAAAGTTTGCATCAATGTCTAGCACTACAATCCTACACCACTTGTCTTCTTAGTGATCAATTACCAGATCATTATTCCAGGACACACTCCTAATGTGCATATGATTCCATCTGGCAATGCTAATGGCCAAAATAGATCTATCCCTAGCCTTCCCTTATCTTTTACATAGTCCCTCGGGAAACCCAGTCACCCCATTCCGTGCAGTCACACACCTTCCAAGTTCTGCGGGCATTCCATTCTCTACTACACAGTCCCCCAGGCGACCCCTCCCTTTGAAAAGTTTCCTCACATTGGAGGGTCCAAAGGCCAAGGCATATCCTTGCCTCAAAACCATGATACCAGTCATAGAATGCTCATGAGATCAATGGACACTATTGGGTCCTAGTATCCCATAATGGCCCTGCTCTTGAAGTTCTTTATCAACATACTATTTCCTATTCCAATTCCTTTGTCGCATCTACTAATTCTTGTAGTAAGTTTCAAGTACCCAAACCAGGCATTTCCATGCTTTCCTATGCCAAGCACATAACTTCCATTAGATTCAAAATGATTTGAAATAAATTCAAATCTTACCTCGTTGGTGGCCCGTCAACAAGGTACATTTGCAAAACTATTTACTTCCTGTCGCAACAAGTCAAACTAGTTGTTCGATCAAATCATCATGTAAGCACATCCGGTTAGCTCAAAACACAACCATCATAGATCAAAATCATAGATCACATGTAACCATCATAAACCAGAATCATAAATCACATGTAACCATCATAAACCAGAATCATAAATCACATGTAACCATCATAAATCATGATCATAGATCACATGCATAATAAAACTGAAATAAAATACTCATACTTATCGTTTAATCAGTCCTTTTCTTCTACCTTTGTCCCTGTCCTTTTTGTACACACACCAGATTTATTACCATATCCAACTAGCATATAGTTCCTTTGCTTCTCTTCAATCACGTACACATACACACAGTGTACATCACAACACGTACATCCACAAACAACATATGTGTTGGGTCCCTATAATACTAGTGATTACCCCATTACTATTGTAGTTGTACCCCTTATTAATATTGTTGTGCCCCTATTTCTCCCATATTGTTATTACTGTGCCCCATAGAATCTCTCTATTGTTATTTTTGTGGCTTTATATTATTATTGTTAGGTCAGCTGGGTTATATTGTGACTCCTTAGACTCCTATATATAGAAAGGAGTTTTGGTCAATTTGAATCACCAAGAATGTTCATCTTATGTAATGTAAAAGGATTGCCCCCTCGAAGAGGCTAAATTATAAGGTGTTGATCTATCTTTTCTATCTTTTCTTGAGCTAGTTTCATAACATTTGGTATCAGAGCTTTGGATTCTAGGGTTTCGCTGCTCCAAACAGGTCATCGTGGCATTTTCACTATAACTTGTTTTCTACGACGTTTCAGAAGCTAAAAAAAAACCCATTTGAGAAGACATTGCGCTGAATCTTGGGTCCGAATTTCAGAGATTTTTGCAATATATTTGCGGAGATATGATCTAAGGAAGTTGGTTTTTTTGCAGACTCCCAAATTACATTCCAAACAGGTGACCTGGGGAAAATCAACATAACGTTTTCTCTGAGCATTGTATTGAAATTTCTTAAGAAGGTGCAGAAAGAAGACGGACTATAGTTTCTTGTATATATGTTTTAGAGCAAAAGGTTGAAACAGTGACTCGTGGCATGTCGTACAAGTTCACTCTATTGAACTAGTCTATAATCCGGTCACTGTGGGAGATTTCACATAACTCTTCCTTGGAGAATCCAATTTGGATCAGATTGGTGGCATTGGAAAGAGGACACAGAGGGCTACCATAGGTTGCAATTTCAGAACAGGATGATTTGAAAGTACAGAGATACATCAGAGGCAATATCGAGCTCCTACAAAGTGAAAAAAAGGTGTGTAGATTCTTTTAAATTTTTGCTTAAGAGTGGTTTGAAATTTTATTTTGAAGGAATTCAAAGGGCTAGTAGAGCATTACTATCGGTAACTGATGCCCCGAGGAAAGAAAATGCAAACACCAAGTAAGGAACCTGAAAGCTCTAGCATGACTCATGAAGAAGAGGAAGAAATGCTATATGATATATCAAAATTACAAGAACAAGTGCAACAAGTGTCACTT
>APFE030612215.1:42907-73402 GCA_000404065.3 Pinus taeda | reverse complement strand
CCCCCTCGAAGAGGCTGAATTCTAAGGTGTTGATCTATCTTTTCTATCTTTTCTTGAGTTGGTTTCATAACAATATGACACCACACAATGCATATGCCTACACCTGATATACATCACAACACATAGACCTACACCCAACTTACAACACAATAAATATACGTACACATAGTACAACACGATGAATAAATTTTTCACAATGCCACAACTACACAATTCACATACGTAGTACCACACGTACACAAAACAACATGTACAACATGCACACAATACCATATATGTACAATACAACATGTATGACATGCACACAATACCATATGTGTACAATACAACATGTACGACATGCACGCAATACCACCTATACAACAATACCACATGCACAACATGTACACATTACCACTTCTACAACATGTACACAACACCACTTGCACAACGTGTACACAACACCACATGTACACAACACCACCTGCACACAACACCCCATGTACAACATGTACATGACACCACATGCACATAACTCCACATGTACATAGCACCATATGTACTACATGCACACCACGCCATATGTACACAACACTGAATATGTAACATGCATAAAGCACCATATGTACGTAACACTGCATAAACAACATGCACATAACACCATTTGTACACATCATTGTATAAATAACATGTACACAAATTCATATATACATAACACTGCATGCACACAACATCATAGGTGCAACATGTACAACACATATATAACAGTAGTACTGCACATCAATAAACCACACACTAACTCTGCCAAGCAAACTTGCTTCTAGTTTCTCTCTGCCATTCATGGTTATCTTAGCATGTTGTAGACTACACTCTTTTCATTCCACTGATGTA
The DNA here is from genome assembly GCA_000404065.3 of Pinus taeda. Classification (NCBI taxonomy): domain Eukaryota; kingdom Viridiplantae; phylum Streptophyta; class Pinopsida; order Pinales; family Pinaceae; genus Pinus; species Pinus taeda. Next base: position 72,532 of record APFE030612215.1, on the reverse strand, counting down.
TCTCGCTGCATTACCTATCCATAATGTAAATGTAGGCATAGTATAAATGCATCATATCAACTCATATCCACATGATATTGACCTCATAAATTTGTCGAGGCTACTCTTCCCACTTGATTCCTCATAAGATTAGGAACATCTTCATGTCATTCACCTGCATTCCTTGAAAACCCTGTTAGATATTGACATACATACATACATATAAAGACATCAACATAATCATGATCACAACATAATTACCAAATATCATAAGGTCAAGGTTAAGAGAACTTCCTTTATCCATGCACAACATGCACAACATTGGGAACTACAGTCCCCAACATAACCAAGGAATCTTCCACCTCAAATCCATTTACTTTACCTTTCTCATTACTATCCTAAAACTGTTCATTTACCTGAATAGACCCAACCAATCCACTGACTTTCATAATCTTTCCTTTAGATTCCCTTATGCATGCACCAAGCTTCATCCTGGACTTACATTACCTGTTGGGCTTCATTAAGATCTCCCTAAGCCCCACTAATTTTCATCCTTGTCAACCAATTCCCAAGACCCTCAAAACATAAAAGAAAATCACAAGAAATAAACAAGAAGAAAACCATGAAACACTGATAGCCACACGACACCACAAACAAAGTGGCAAGGCCTTCCACCAAATGTAATCGAAACCCATAAATCAAGATCAAACAAATCAAAAAATATTGATGGGAAAAAAATCCAAACAAACACCATGACTCTACCCCATGGGTTCCTAATGCCTCCAAGGGAAATTCAACTTGATCCTTCTTCAATATTACATGACAATGTCTTCTTTCATGCAATTCCCTATATCTGTTGGCATTATGACACAGATTTGGCACTATGACACAAATGTTGTCCTTGATGGCAACTCTCACAAGATGAAAGATCACAGTTCAGGCTCACAGAAAGAAGAAAGAGAGGTATACACAGGTTCTCATTGACCAAGCCGCGTGTACATGTGGGTTCGCAAACCAAAAGGTGTGTATGGCGTACACACGCACTTTCACGAAAGGAAAGGCGTGTACATGTTGGAAAACTTGGTTTTGGTTCGTGGTATTTGGTCCATGGTATTGTGATCCATGGTATTGGTCTAAGGTATCTTGTCCGATGTGTTGACCCAAGGTATTTGGTCCAAGGTATTGATTCTAAGTGGTTTTGGACCATGGTATTAAGGCCTAAGACTATAAAAGAAGGAGAAGATCATTAGGCAAAGGCCCTCATGAATTGAATATCTAATGAAGAGCAATATTATAGGTTATTGGTGCACAGCTAGATCTGAATCAAGGATGAACCTGAGTGCTTGATGAAGGATAAGTTCTATCTATGGGTTAAGATCTTAAGGCTTGAAGAGAAGTATCTTTGTGTGGTTTTTGATATTTTATCTGAATAATTGGTGCATGTCGTAATCTATAAATATGATGATTTGGGTATCACTGATGTCTGAATAATTGTAAAGGTTAAATCAGCATTTATAGATCTATATGCAGGTTCATTATAGCAAAGGTGCGTACACACGCTAGTTCAACAATTCAAAAGTGGTATACGCAGGTTTTCCTTGATACAAGTGCGTATGCATGTAGGTTCGTCACATTGAAGTAGCGTACACCTCATAAAATATGCTTTAGCTACTTCTGATTGCTGTTGCAATGTTCTGGGTTCTAGCTTTGGTTATGGTTATTGTTACTGTATTCGGATTATAGCATTCAAAGAAGTAATTGTTTGATTCAGTTTTGGTTGGTGCAAAGGAGATTGGTTGATGTAGATATATTTGACGTTTGATTGCTGTTATTGATGGATCCAGTCTGAAAATTTATGAAACGTGGTCCCTGGAAGAAAATAGAATGTTGTAAGCTTTTGTAGGTCAGCACCTACATACTAGTACATCAGCTAGTACAAGAGCTAGGGGGTTGTAGCTCCCTTCCAGGAGAAGCTAGAGAACAAGAGAAGGTTGTAGCCTTCTGTAGGTAGAAGCCTGCGTACTAGTATAAGACTGCACCAGTACACAATATTGTAAAAAGAAGTGTCTTATTAAAAGAAAGATAGAGACGATTGCAGTAGGTGGTTTTCACCCACATTAGGTTTCCACCTTATATCTTGCGTTCATGTGTGTGACTGTCTGTTTTGTTTTTACTGCTCCTGGTTACTATTTACATGGTTCTGATGCACAGATTAAAGATCAACATATGAAGAATTAACTAAATTATAAGTTTACAGGGTATACACTAGTTGCCTTATATGCAATTGCGTATACACACAAGTTTCATTAACTGAAGTAGCGTATATGAATCAAAATATGGAAATGAAATATTATGGACTTGCTAATACTGATTCAGCCCCCCCCCCCCTTCTCAGTATTATTTCCAACAATGTCATACTTCCGTAAACACATAACTATTAGTGCATAAATAAATATACAATATACTAGTTGTCTTACCTTCTCATGACAAGCACAATGCCTTGTAACTAAACACATCCATGCCATCTCTTAAGGGACTCCAATTCCATTGATGTATCCATCCATAGACGAAAACTAACTTAATATATCTGTCAAATACATGTTTAGGAATATACCATATATCGACATAATATCAGACAAAATCTAGGTTAAGAAGACTTTCCACATTCAAAGCATTCATTCATTTAGAATTGCAATTTCCAAACATATCCAAAGGAATTCTCACCCAATTCCTTTCTTTTACCCTAAACTTGTTGCACATGAATCTTACTATGCATTGTTATATCACCCAATTGTTAATTATATAAACAAATTAAGCTAATTCTTAACATGTTTCCCTGCAACTAATCACACATGTTAGTCACATGTTCCACAAATCAAGGAATCATGTCTATGAATTAGAAATCAACCTTTACCAAGTCTAACAACCATGTCATACCCAAGACTCAACTCGCATTCATCAGTCATAATACATAATGCTACAACTATCACCTACTTACACTCAAGTACATATCGATTATCTCAACACATAATGTATTAGTACAACTTCCCTAAACAAGATCATTCCTTCATGCAATCTCATAGAACATACTCATATCATGCAATAAATCAAACATTTGATCAACTTGTAAACATACCATGGTAGATAAGCCAAATTGATGACATAATCAGACTCATATCTCAATGTATCCCAGGGGAGGCCATCATATCTACACAAGCTAGTCCACATTAATTCAACACAACATCACCAGTATATCACCTCATACTTGAATGTTACAACCATAACCATTTACACAAACCAATCCAGATCAACAAGATACATATAACATCAAGATCTTAATACAATAACCCTAATCATCAAGTTAAATAACATATAACAACAATAAGTTAACATGTAACATACTCATCAACAACATATAACATAGTCATTAAGTTAACTATCATATAACAATTAACAAGTTAACATATAACATACTTATATACACCATATAAAATGATCATCAATTTAACTAACATAAAACAACAACAACAATGCATATAACAACAAGTTACTATCATTCATGACTGTTTAACACATGTGCATATGACCACATTGATGCACTAGCATCTACCATGCATGTAACCAAAAAAACATTACAATGAAAAACATGTATATAACCCTGATGCATATAACAATCCATTAACTAACATACATGCATGCCAAACATACAGTACATGTATGACACTATGCTCTTACCCCCAAAGTCTAGTGTTGCAACCTTTCTCCAATAGTTTTCATCTCTTTCTCTATCTTAGCCAACATATCAACATCATATTTTATCAACCACATCATGATGACATAACTACATACAATTACCTCACAATGAATATGTAGCCAATTATGCATGCATAACCACAACCATAACAATGCATGCACACCAACCTTTAGACATTGACATAAATAACAAATGCATAACTGACATACACTCATGACAACCCCATCCAATCAACAACACCATCAACATTCACATTGTGACACCACTGCAACTATGACCAATGCCATGCATATGAAACACACACATAGACCAATGCAATAAGGAACACATATGAAATCAAAATGAATGCACGACCAACACAGACCACCCATCTAGTTGAAGGGGTGAACCATGCTCTGATACCACTATGTGGTATTAGATATCACACAAGGAGGAAAAAAACTAGACACCACCCAAAGAGAATGAAAACTGCTTTGATAATACTATGTAATACCCTCCTCACACATTTACCCAAGTTAACTAGTCCGTCGGGGTAAACATGTGACGACATGATACTATGATCTATTTCAACTCTCCATGTAAATTTAAGGAAGTGGAACTAATAAAACACAACTAATATGACCTTCTACACATGTTATAGAATGATCATGAGCCAACCAACTTTTCTAGGTGACCAACCCCTGAGGTAAATTGACATTTTACTCACCTAGAACCCCAATATCTCCCTTTCCAATCCCTCCAAGCGACCGAGAGCCTCCATTTGCTCGCATGAGCCTACTTGAGTGTGAATGTAGCCTTTTTCTCCTAGTGCTATGCCAACGACTGTGAAATTTAAGGATATTTTCCAGGGCTTCGATTCAGTCACTTCCCAAAACTCCATGGAACTTCTAAAACTCAGTAAAAACATGAAGATGATGCTTTTAATACCAAACTTGATCAAGGACTTGACTGAACCCCCACTAGCCATGACATGAATTTTGTCAAACATGTCACAAATATGCAATCTACAAGTCATAACAACGGATTTGAGCATAGGGGTCTCATACATGGCAAGAATAGGAAAATCCACCATCAATCTAGGAAATCCTCCATGCCAATGATAAATCATAATCAATCAACCACATGCATGTGCTATGCATGCCAAAACTAGCAAGGAAATCACACATGTAACTCAGTACCTGCAAGAAAACCCACTATAGTTGTTGACCTCGATGTCCTCTTGGACTTTACTTCTTTTCCTTTACCTTCTTTCTCCAAATCCCATGTATGCTACACTCCTCCAAGAGTTCTCCAGAAAAACTCTAAGTGTCCAAGAGTATGAGAGAGAGAGAATACAATGGGAGCTCCAAAAGTAAACTGACAAAAGCTAACACTGACAAAAGCTTGCCAACTGATCCTCAAAAGCCTGTTTATCAATGAGGCCTCTATTTTCTTCATTTTCCATTATTTTCCTTCATCTCCTCCTTACATGAAACCTGTGACCTTTCGCCTTCCTTTTCTCCTAATTTCATTTATTTTCATAAATAAAATTCCAATTAATGCCTCATGCCTTTCCAAAGCATTTTCCATTTCCTTTTCCAATTTCCTTAGCCATAATAAACCAATGAATACCCACACTAAGACATTTTTCCCACCATTCAACTTGAAATACATTTCCCATGACCTTGGCCTTATGTTTTTTTTTACATGGTTATTTAACTAGGGTTGTTACAATGATGTTCCAATAATTTCTTTTATTCAATGAGATGTTTAGTGAATTATTTCTAGAAGTGTTTTTTTCTTTTTGCAAGAATGGTCGAGTAGTTGAGTGGTTTTTTCTGCAACAATGTTCTGTTTTTCAAGAGTGTTTTCCTTTCAGAACTATATGCAAGGTGTGATGAATATAGGAGTGTAATAGAAATAGTTTTGGTGTGCTAAGAGTGACAATTACATTGACTTTATTTCGAGAGATTAATATTAAATTGTTTTAGTTGTAATTGTTAACTGCATATACTTTGCATGATAACCTTGAAATAAAATTCTTATCTTGGTTGAGAATTTATGTATGAGTGTGATTAATTGATCCTAATTTAAAGGCAACTAATTTTCCCAACACCACCGTAAGGAAGAAATTTGGGACTATGTAGCCAGCCATAACCCTCTTTAGGTTTTCACAACACTAGATCAATGTATAAGAATATATGGTATTATTCTCATAAGGTGAACTTTAACAAGTTTCATGGTTTTGACCTATTAGGATGGATCATCTAGATGGGACATTTCTTTATCCTCCACGACATTTATAATGATATGATGACACTTGGGGTTGGGGTCCTATATTTATATTCAAAATAGTTACAATGGTGAAAATGGAATGAAAAATACTATCAACATTTCCTAGAGTCAATTTTTTAAAGCTATTCATGCATGTTTCAAGAGAGACAATAACTATTTGGAGAGGTTTAAAAAGTTACACAAAATAGGCTCAATCAATAAATTTAGGGAAGCCAAGTTTGATAAATTAGGAACCCTTATATAGAACTTAATAGAATACTAGATAGAATATTTCATTATTGGCCCAAAGGAGGATATTGAACACAAGTTAGAATGCAGTGTCTTGTTATATGGTTAGAAGAAATCAAAAGGTCCCTAGAAGTTGAGATGTTGATTGATGCATATATTAAAATACCATCATTAATTACCATATTCATCCCCCCAAGGTAATAGTATACCTCCTACTCATCCATTAAAACTGAAAACATTTATCTCCTGTAGAAATAGTAGACTACTAAAGATGTAAACTTTGTTATAATTTTGATGAAATTTTTCTCTAGGTCATAATCATAAAGAATCAAAATTTTTAAAAATTGATATGATCAATCAATCTCTAGTCAAAGACATAAATACTAAAGAGATATCAAATTTATATGTTGAATATATTAATACTAAGACTTAGGCAGATATTGAACCTCCATTTCCTCATAAAAACCCCTAATATCCGTACATGCATCATTAGGCATTTCAATTCCACAAACATGAAACCCATGTGTTGCATCATGCATTATAAAGTTGTAGCCCTAGTTAGAAGTAGCAGTACTCACAATTTCCTTCACAATAAAGTGGAAAAATAAGCTCATTGGTGTGTACTCCCTTTGTACAACTTTGATTTCATGATTTCCAATGGAGGTATCAAGAAATGCAGGGGTAGATACAAAAAAGTAAAAATCCACATGGGATATTATGAGGTCAAAACCCATATATTTTCCATTCATATGGGTGGTTGTGATATAGTATTTGGATTAGAATGGCTACACGTGTTAGGATGGGCCACAATGTATTTTAAAGACCTATATATCAGTTTCATTAAAGAGGGACATGTATAAACCCTTTCATGGATTCAAGCATGTTCCCCTAAAATAATTAGATCTCATCATATAGATATGTTTTTAAAGAAAGGTAACTATGGAATTATTGACCAATTTGATTCCATATAGTTTATGGATAATCTCACACAAGAAATCCACATGTATTTGTAGCTAGTCCTTAACAAACATCATTAGGTATTTGTGGCACCAAAGGATTTACCCCCTTGAACTTGATGAGAGCATGACCATTGAATGCACATACTTATTGACACATAATAGAAAGAAAAATAAAAAAGTATATGAGAATTGTTAGATATAGGGATCATAATTCCCAATACAAGACCTTAATCTAGTAGTCATGGTGTTAAATAAGTAAGGTACTTGGTGCATGTGTCCTGATTTCAGGGATGTCAATATGTTGACGATCAAGGAAACTTTTCACATCCCAGTTATTGATGATAACTAGGATGAACTTCATGTAGAAAATATTTTCACTAAGATTGAGCTACATTTAGGATACCACCAAATTAGGATGAAAGAGATATGCATAATCTAAGGAAACTTTAGAATACATGAAGTTGATTATGAGCTGTTAATGATGCCTTTCAGTCATTGTTATACTCCATCCACATTCCAAAGCCTCATGAACAATATTTTCAAACCCTTCCTACATAATTTTGTGCTAGTATTCTTTGATGACATCTTAATCAACATTAAAGCATGTGAATCACACATAGAGTATGTTGATAATTCCTTACAACTCTTGAGATAAAACTAATTATTTACAATGCACTAAAAATATACCTTTGGGGCTTAAGGTTGAATATTTGGGTCACATTGCAAGTTAGGATGGAGTATGAGTTGATGCTTGGAAAATGGTAGTTGTGAAAGATTGGCCCCATCCCAAAAGACTAAAGAGCTTGAGGGGATTCTTATACATTGTAGTTTATTATATGGAATTTGTGAAAAAACATGGGAAAATTGCAGCCCAATTAACTCTAGTCCTTAACAAAAGTACATTTGTTTGGAGTGAGGAAGAAACATGGACTAATTTAAAGAATGCCATGTGCACTACTCTAGTATTAGTAGTGCCTGAGTTTAACAATTCTTTTATCTTGGAATGCGATACCTATAGTATAGGCCAAGGAGTAGTACTGATGCAAGAAGGATGCCCCTTGGAATTCACTAGTAAGATATTGTGTGAACAAAAATTGTGAAAATCCACATATGAGAAGGAAATGATGCCTACCTTTCGTTCAATGGAGACATAGTGACCATATCTCATAGGGATGAATTTTCAAATCAATACTATCTATCATAATCTAAAACACTTCCTTTAACAATCATTTTCTTTACTAGAAAAACATAATTGGGTCATCAATATTTTGGCGTGTGATTATGGGATCATATATAAGTAGGGTAAAGATAACATTGTTGCTAATTATTTATCCAAAAGAATATGAGGATGAGTCATTCCTTTCCTTATCATTACCAATTCCATGATGGCTCAAAGAAATTCATAGGAAATGGCTAGAACATAGTAATTCAAGGAAGCTCATCCAATATCTTCAAATAGACGCTATCCCACCTAAACGTTATACATAGCAACACGATACATTGAAGTATAAATGGCACAATGTTCTATGAAAAGTTTCAGCTATAAAAAAATGAGCCTTAGAGGAGCTGCATTCATCACTAATAGTAGGTCACTCTAGTTTTCATAAAATATATGAAAAACCTAAGCATTCAATTTTTTGGGAAGACATGAAAATAGATATCCAATATTTCATGGCATCCTATGATTCTTTCTAATGAAATAAGTGACATATAGTGAATATACTAGGGGCATTATAACCTTTAACAATCCCAATGTATATTTTGATATGGATTTCAATGGATTTTATTGTGGTACTCCCAAAAGTGGGTAACAAACACTCATCATGTGGAGGTTGACCATATTTCAAAAAATACTCATTATTGTGCCCTAACTCACCCTTTCACTCCTTCCTCAGTTTTGTATATATTTATGGATCATGTTTTAAGCTACATGGTATGCTCACTTTCATTGTCTTGGATTGGGACACAACATTCACTAGAAATTTTTGGAAGGATATATTTAAATTCCAATGCATATCTAAATATGAGGACTAGATATCATCCTCATATTGATAGTCAAACAAAAGGGGTCAAGAAGTCTTTAGAATCCTATTTGAGAATCTTTGATTTAAAAAGAGACACTAATAAGCACAATAGTTCCCCCTTTCCAAATGGTGGTACATGGCTCCCCCTTGTATGTTAGGGTCCTACCTTAAACCCTTATTTAGATAATTTATTATGTATTGGGACACCATTATCGAATAGGGCCCGTTAAATAGGTAGTTGTCAATCACTCGTTGTAGAATTGAACCACTTTGTTTATAAGGCCCATGTTGTATGATTTTATGCATAAGGGTTAGCAAAAAATATTTTCTAGTGGTTATTCCTATCCCAACATCAAAATATGGATAACCCTAGAATTTACTAATTGCATAGTTAGATGTATTCCTTATATAGATGAAGCCACTTCGTTCAAAATATAAAACATAAATAAGAGATAAATATCATGCAATACGCTCCAATTGAATTACCTGATGAAAGCTTTGATTATGTTACACTTGTGGGGAGATCTCTATGCTATATGGTGCTCCTTTGACTTCCTCCTTGGGGGGGCTCTCTGTTGATCCTATCCTTGAAAGAAAATCACTTCTTCTCTCTAAAGGTTGGCCACAAAAGAGCTAGTGTGTGTGATATTAACTCAAGAAAGAAAAAACTAAAAAGAAATGATATCATAATAACTATGATAAAATGGTCATGGTGAAATGAGGGAGAAAATATCTCCTATTGATAACAAAATAATTGTTAGATTTGATATGATCTAGATAATAAAAAATGATTATTAGACTAAACCAAGATCTAACCACTTTTGGTATTTTATTATTATTGTGAGAGGAAAAGGTCAAAATGGTGGTTATTGACTTTTATTGTGGGCAACTAACTCCAAGGTAATGATTCTTTATGTTAATTATTGAAAATTATTCACGAATAAATAATTTATTGAATTATTTCCATGTGAATGGTCTATTAAGTGAGAATAATTAAATTATTTTCACACAAATGGGTAAAATAATGGAAATAACATAAAATTAATTTATTTATTGGTTGTTTTCACATAAAGTAGCTCCCTAGGCTATTTTCATGAGAAAAAGTGGGTTTAATGTGGAAAAATCATACTAACATGGTGTATTTCAATAATTCTAGCAATGTTAGTTAGATGATTACTTTTTTTGTGATAATAACCTAAATCAGTTAGTAAACTCTAATTATAACTAGTTATGTATGTAGTTAATATTATATATGGATAGCTATATATCAAGTAGGAGGATATGTAATGTTTTGTGAAGAATTATGATTATATTTGGAGAATTTCTCTTAAAGGTTCCCTCCTAAAGAGGCAAGCGAACATATCTCTTTATAATTTATTATCAAGGGGAACTTTCTTAGGGTTTATATCTCATTTCTATTGTATTCTTGTATTTTTCACTACATTTTATGTGATTTCTCCAAATCTTTATATTTAACTGCACCATATGTGGTGAAATTAAAACATAGTTATCTTGAATTCATCAATCTCATAAAATTTTGTCTCAAATCAACTTTACTAATTTATCGAGGAGAACTCTATGAACCAATAGAGAAGTATTGATGAGATCACCTCATTCTCTCATCATAGGAAATCTATTCATGGAATATTTTTTATGGAAAAGCTCTAGCAAGTGCCCCTTTCAAACTGAAATATTGGAAAATATTTGTTTATGGCACTTTTGTTATTCAATCCCATGGAATAAATAACTTGGAAGCATTATCCTGTTCCCATGGAAATTGAAAAAAAATAGTGTATCCCTTTTCTAGTCGTATATTTCACATGGAACACTAATGAGTCTTTATCTTGCTACAAAAATAAAAAACATATAGTTTGATACCTTGACACTAATTCAAATGACTATTTATATACAAAAATTAAGAGTTCATAACACCCTATTTAATTGTTCCTTATATATCTGTATTAAAATCCATCTCAACACTTATAAAGAGGACCTGAAAATATTCCTTCAAAGTAATAGTTATACCAAAAAAAAAGATTAATATAACCTTCTATAAATCTAGCAAACTCAAATCCATCCCCTTTAAACCACAACAGATAAAATCCATAACTTTCCTCCCCTCTATTTAAGGAATAATTAACAAAATTGCCAAAATTCTAAAGAAAAACAACATTAAAACTATATTAATATTATTTAAAACTTTTCAAACACCTTTCCAAAAATAAAATTAACTCCTTGCATTAACAACGTGTCTACAAAATTATTTATACCTATGGGAATATATACATTGGCCAAATTGGTCACTCTTTTTAGGTCAAAATAAATGAGCACAATACTAACTAAACGAGAACTCTCATAAAACAAATCCATAATTTTGGGCCAGAAACATGAAAATCAACAACAATTTCAAAAAATGGTGCTACTAATAGTGCCCCTTTTTGTTGGTGGTTAAAATGATGACTTGTTTGAAATTATTGATTTGAAAACAAGTAGCATTATGGAAAATTAGCACTCGAATAAGAAAATAATACTTCCAATAGCATTGGCTTGTGTTTTTAGAGTGAAAATTACTATTTAATTGAAACTGTGGTTTTGAAAGTGGATCCCATTGCAAAATAAAAATTAAAGCCATCTCTCAAATTGAAAACTTATTTATTAATTAATTTTATTTTTTCTTTAAAAAACTATTATTATAAAAGGAAAAAGAGAAAAATAAAAGGGAAGATTTTTTAAAATCAATTGTATACAACAATTAATAAATAAATCAAACATCATGAATATTTCAAAAAAGAGAAAACATTAAAAATATAAAGTAGATATTCCCAAATATAATTAAATATATTAAAATTAAATAAAATAAAGAAACAAATTTAAATGATAAGAAAAAGAAATTAAAAAAAAGGTTCCTAAAAAAACATTGGAAAGGGGTACCATTCTTGGAATTTTGCTCCAACCTTACACCCACATGGATTTCCCATTTCCCATCCTTCTCCCCACGTTCCCATGGTTGTATCTCCCTTCCCCTCCTGCCCTTTCCCCCATAAATTTCCAAACAAGCAATATGTTTGGAACTCATCACTTGTTAGGTAGTTTGTAGGCATTGAGAGAAGGGAGGGATGTAGAGAGCTTGAGTGGGACACAATGGAGAGAGAAGGATGAGAAACAAGTGCATTGGTGGTTGGGTGGGCATGGGGAGTAGGGTGAGAGGGATGGATGGATGGTAAGTGGAAAAATTATTGGGTGAAAATATGGTGGGGCATGATTTGGAGAATCACATTCCCCACTTGTCTCCCTTGCTCACACTATTTTCTTAAATTTTATTATTATTTTTTTAAACATGTTTTTCATAGATCATTATCATCATAATCATCATTTTCTATTTTTTTTGGAGGCATATGTGTGTGTGTGTATTTTCCTCTAAATAGTTATTGATTCAAATCTAAAAAAACATAGAGTATATACATATCTATGGACTTTAGTAGTCAAATTGCTTCATGGATGTGAGCCCCTTATCCCACAAACAAATAGATATCATACAATAATTTCATAGTGTCTAGCTTGACCATGACCTTTTATATTATATATATTGATATATATATATAAATATATATATATAATAATATATAATCCCTTTTATAAAGAAATCAATTTTTTTCTATTTTTTTAAATTTGCTTGGAAATGTTATTTTAAAAGGTTTTTTTTTCCTTTTTTTTCAACTCATGTGTGGAGTTTTTTCTCCTTTCAATTTTCAATGTAAATTAGAAAAATAATATTTAACAAACAATTTGTTAAACACACATGGGGAGCAAGAGAAATATGAAAGATAAATCATGCAGTATAATTTTTATTAACAATTGATATACATTTATAGTACAATATGTGATTCTTGGGTTTCACATCCCAAGGTCTCTTGGACTCCTTTTGTCCATTCGGCTTCCACACTAACCAATTGAGGATTAGGTGTCCAACATTCCCCCCCTTAATCCGAAGGGTTATGTATGAGTCCAAGAAGATAGCTGTAATACAAAATGTGCAAAAATGCATGGCAGCACTAGGCTTAATGTGCTCTCTGAAATGTTGGTATAAAGGGCGGTGGTTTAAGGATGGCCACCAACACTGGAATGCTTAGTGCAGTTCCCAGAACTCTTCCAAAACTGGCAAGAAGCTGGAGTCTTCTGCTAGAGGAAGTGCTCCTATTGTTTTGAATAGGGAAACCTTCAACCATTAAAGGGAGGTCTCACCCCGCATAAAATGGAAAACTTCAACCTGAAAAGGGAAGTCTCAACCTGTGATGGTTTAAGGATGACCAACAACTCTGGAATGCTTAATGCAATTCTTGGAACTCTTCCAAATCTGGCAAGAAGCTGGAGTCTTCTGCTAGAGGAAGTTCCCTCAATTTTGTTCCTGGAATTCTTCCGAAACTGGCAAGAAGCTAAAGACTTCTGCTAGAGGAATTGTCCCAGATTGCCTACTGAAGGCATGTTCACAGGAATCTTTGTCTCTAGCTACAACTCTGAAACTGGTGTGGCAGGTTGTGGCTTTGGCTCGCTTGATGTGGCTTTGAAGCTTGTAGATGACCATCATTTCCCCCCCTGTCAGATACAAGGTGAGATGATGGAGAAAACTCAGCTGCAAGACTTTTCAATACTCTGGAACAAGTTCTGACATGTGTTTGGAATATCTTCTTGGCTGTTGATGCCCATTGCCAAGAAGCGATCCACCCAAGATGAATCTTTGTTCTTGCAGGACATTTGTTTTTGAAGCATATGTGTGAAGAATGGCTAGTTTTATGACAGTGCTTACATGGATGAAGATCAAAATAGTGATCTTTCAGATGGCCAACTCGGTCATAGTGTTGGCATTTCATGATCTGTTGTTGTTGTTGTTGTGGAAGAAGGGCAGAGTCTGGAACAGTTGACGCTGAACTATCATGAGGAGCAGGTGAACTGTCATGAATGAATCCAACACTCTCAAACTGAATGGGTTTTGAGTAGTCTGGGATATGAAAGGACAAGTCCTTGTCATAACCAAGACCGGTTCTATGCTTGTTGTGGACAAGCTATTCCCAAGGTCTGATGATGGGCTTGGGAAGTGGAGACTGAGTTTCTGCATCTGCATATACAATTGCTGCTTTATTTGAATGAACTGTAACAATATTGACTTGCTTCTGATGGGTTGCAGTCTCAATGTTCTGAACAGAAACATGTTTAGAATGATGACTCCTCTATTTTAATTCTTCTTGCTGAAGCTGAGATTCAAGTTGTAAAAAGTCAATCTTTTCATGTACATCTTGTAAACAACTATGAATATCGGCGAGAAAATCCTTGCTGATTTTTACTTTATTATCCATAGTAGAAAGGATTAGATTGTCCGCTAACTCTAATATTGCACCGATTGGAGCCATTTCTAACCTTAAAAAATAGTAAAACAATGAGGAAAAGATGGACACAAATTGCTCTCTTATATAAACTTATGGCAACAACTTCAAATCAATCAGCTTGCAATAGATTCAACATACAAAGAATGGTGATATCCGGAAAACAGACTCCTCATTCAAAAAATGAATTTTCTTCAATTCACCTGAGAATTTAACTTCCAACAAAGCTATAAGCAAGTTAGGCCTCAAAAAAATATTTTCCTAGCTGTGCACAGGACATAATCAATAATGGGAAAGAGAGCCTTAATGCCTTTTTTTTTTTTTGAAATAACAAAAATTACCATGCTCCACTCTTCAGCAGGCTCCAACTACATTCACAAAATGCATCATCATTAGTTCCTGCCTCTCAAATATTTTGTTACAAGGTACAACTGCTCAAGGACAGGCAGTCTAGCTGAATGTTTTAATTACATAATTACAAGATTCCCAACTGTACAATTACCACCGTAAATTTAAACTGAATGTTGTTCTTACTTTCAAGTTCTGACAAAAATCACTCTCAAGAAATATCTATCCCTACACTACTCCCAGTGCTCATAAACGAAATCCTGTGTACAAGAATACTCTCCAGCAAGTGTATGAAAGCCTCCTCATTAGAACGTGCCAAAAATCGATCGCATTTGGCGAGCTTCCCTCCTCTCAAACCTTCAAGTTGGTGCACTTTCTAGAACAAGCACTGCACTCAAAACTCTTAGCACTTCACTAGCGCCTCCAACCAAAAGATCTTGGCAACTTAGACAATCAAGAAGCAATGTCTCCATGGCAAACTCACTCGATTTCACCATAGATTAACTCAAAATTGGAAATTTCCTTCAGAACAGCGGATACCTTTCCAAAAAGGCAAGGGAGAGAAGAATATAATAACCACGAGATCCTTGCCTGCTAATATTAAATCGTAACTTGATATCTTTCCGTCAGAATTATCATCAAGAAATAAGATTTCCTTGCAGAAAAACCCTAACCAAAAAAATTCTTAGATAGCTTGAATTTTTTTCCGGCAAAACAAGGCCACAGATAATATATTTAACAAGATCTTTTTATGGAAACTCACACTAATCAAAAAAATATATCTGGATGCAAAAGTTTAACAAATGTCTCTTTGAAAATTAGCCCAAGCAGAACAAAAGCTTCTTCCTTCCTTTCAAATTTATAAAATCAATAGGTTTTCTCTGTCAACAGCAAAACTCTTCGCATGGCAGCCAAAGTTTAACCCATCCGCTCCCAGTTCAAAAATGCAGAACAAGCCCTAAATAAATATTCGTTTAAGCCTTTTCTGCACAAATTTGATCTTAGGACTTTTAAAAAAAAATTAAAACCTCAAATCTTTTGTTTTTACGGACAAAAACTCCAAAACATCCGTAATATAGGAATATTATGACAATTATTCTCTATAATTCTTTACCGGAATCCGAATATTGAGGTAAGACTTGCAATAGGAATTCTTGATTGCCTTCCTTCAACTTCTCCTTCTTCCTCCTCCGCTGTTGCGTCTCCCAATGTTGTTTCACCGTCTGTTAAAGCATATACCATGCAACGCGTTCAACCAGCGTCAGACACCATTGAACTGGGACAACATTCCCTGCGTGGAGGCACCATAGAACAGGTATGGACAACGTTTCCTGCGTGGAGGCACCATAGAACAGGTATGGAGGCACCAAGCGTTAATACCTTTGATACCACCGTTGGACATACATTCAAAGCACACTTCTAAATTGTTCAACGTAGATTCAATATACCACCCTCAATGCACAAGTAGGCCGTCGGACTGTCAGGAGAGGGGTATTCGATGGGTATACCAAGCGTTACCCAGATTATTACACAGAGAATAATACAATGACTCAGATAATTACGGGCTTAGAATAGCAAGGTTCTGATAGGGCAGGAGAAACAAAGAGCGCAGGAGCAACGGTGGTTAACGCAGAGCCGAGACAGTAATTGTATGGGCCATCATTTGTATGGTTAGTGCAGAGCGACCAGCAGA
This sequence comes from Pinus taeda, assembly GCA_000404065.3. NCBI lineage: Eukaryota > Viridiplantae > Streptophyta > Pinopsida > Pinales > Pinaceae > Pinus > Pinus taeda. The sequence continues at coordinate 55,895 of APFE030612215.1, read as the reverse complement.
ACCGATGGGGAGAGCGATAGGCTGAGCATTAGACTGAGAATGGCAGAGTTGACAGACTCTTAAAATACCTAGGCCTCTATTTTCATATTGCTGGAATGTACATTACATCCATAATAACAGCACTGACAATTATATGAATGTACATGACTTGTAGGTAAGAAAGGCCACAGAAAACAAGTGGCTCATATTTGAGCAGGCAGGAGATCGCCTGCTCTGATACCATGTTAAACAGGGGGAGAAAGAGAAATATGAAAGATAAATCATGCAGTACAATTTTTATTAACAATTGATATAAATTTATAGTACAATATGTGACTCTTGGGTTTCACATCCCAAGGTCTCTTGGACTCCTTTTGTCCATTTGGCTTCCACACTAACCAATTGAGGATTAGGTGTCCATCACAATTTTTCAAGCTTATAACTAAGAGATGATTTTAACATTTTAATTTGTAATCAAATTCAATGCTAAGCCTATAATTTCAATTAAATAGTAAATTTCAATCCAAAAAGAAAACTAGTATTATTGGAATCATCACTTTTTGATTTGAGGGTTAATTTTCCACAATGTTATCGGTTGTTAGAGTTTTAGTTTTAATAATCCTCAAAGTGAGGTGCTACTAGTAGCACCACTTTTAAAAATTTAGTTTAAAACAACAATTAAAGATGACCTATAGAATAATAAGAACTCTAAAAAGTTCTGATTCAATTGTTAACTTTGTTAAGGAATACATTGTGAATATAGTTAGTCATTCTTTCATCGAAAAATTCATCAATGTTGAAAACTCCTAAAACGCTAGACATCATATATGATTTGACAAAAAAAAATCTTTTTTAAATATCACCACTACTCCAACTAAATAATTAAAGATGCCATCGAAATAAAGAAAATCCCATGAACATAAATAAAGAAGATGGTTTGAAATGTAACTAGTGATGAGCTCTTATTATTAGTAATTCTTGAAACATTCTTCTGTTAGGAAAAATGCTCAGAGCGGGGGTGATTCAATATTTTAATTCACTTCAAACTTTCAATTTCTTTTTTAGAATTTTGTACACTATTGTTCTTCATGCAACTAGCCTATGCACGTGACTTCAGCGAGTGTAAACAACATATATCTAATTTATGTAATTTGTCTTAACATTCATCAGTAAGTTAATTTAACCATTGCATTGAATTCATTAACCATCCAATATGCATTAAATAACATATAAATCACATCACATGATCAACACACATAGAACACCAAGATTTTAGGTGTAAACACAATGTGGAAAAACCATTGTTGTCGTTTTCTCTGTCTGATTTCTTATTATAAAATATTTTACATTTAGTACTGGTGCAAACTCTTACCACTAAGGATACACCCACCTACAAGAGGCTACAACCTCTACTCGTTCTCCAATACCCACTAAAAGGGAGCTACAAGCCCCTAATATTGTTTATCGACTCCTACCGGAAGGAAGATCCTACCCCCTCACTGAAGGCTACAACTCTCAGCACCTTGTGGACCACATTTCAGAATGTTTCAAACTGGATCCACCTGTCAACCAATCATCAAACAACTTGTAGGCCAATATGTAGGCCTCTTTTCCTCACATTTTCATACTAGATGAACACAAACAATTGAGCCTAAACCAATATCCAAACTAAAATACTGAAATAAAATTATGAATCATTGAATCTATGTAAATAAATTCAATCTCTGAAGCATCCAACTAATGAATACATATCCGAACCAGAACAACTAAACTTCAAAATATGTATGTGAATATTCTTACTAGAACCTATGTATACCCACTTCCTCTGCATAAAACCTGCATACAAATCTCAGAATATTGAATAATAAATCATTTAGCTAACTAGATCACTGTAACACTGAATCAACCACTCAACCATTCATAGATCATTGAATAATACCAAGTCATGCTTTTGTACCATTAAAATGGATCAATATTTCAGTTCACAACCAAATCTATCCAATCCACAATGTTAAGCATAGATCATCATGATAGATACATCATTGACATACATCAAGAAATAAAATAGAATTGATCAAATGACATCATTAAAAATAAATACAAACCATAGTACATATACACACCTTATACAAGATAGATCAATGTATATACATGTTTACCATGCATCACACCCACGTATGAATCTAAACATAATGAGTAAATTATTGCAGAAATTGTATATGCTATTTTGTTGAACTATATCTGCATATGTACACAAAAAACTAGAAGCAAACCTGCATATAGATCTTAAATCTTTCACTGCAAGCATAAATTCACACTGCAACTTTTACTGTCAAAATAATGGATTTATGAATAGTTCATTTAGATCACGGCATCACTACAAACACAAATTCATCATTGTTAGCTACTTAGACATTTGCAATAAGTAAATAAATCAAGCATACATGTCAACATATGTTCAGATCTTTCAGATCCGAGTCTTCTCCTTTCTCCCTAGTGCACACTTGTTTCAGATCAAATCATTCATCAATAATTCATTACTTGCACACTTAACACCTTGATTTCCATCTCCTTATATCAATTTTGCCTTGGATAATACCTTAGATAAATCCCTTGGTATCTAGATTACCATGGTTTATATTATGTACATGACTTTTACCTACAAGACTTGTGCATGCACGCAACCCTTGTTCATAGGATTCACGTATACTTGATCAAACTTCACTTTTATCATCTGTTTTGTCACCAAAATTCCATTTCTCTATCCATTGCATATATAGAAACTCAGTCATTAATGTTGACATCAAGTACATCTTTATTAAGAATGTTTCCATCAAGAACAACATATTATCCATGATGTAAACAATCTCCCCCTTTGGACATGATGGAAACCACTTTGGTATTTGGACACCACCTACAAACATCTATAAACACACCTGAAAATACCAAGTCTTCTTTCCAAACACCTTTATCCAAAGACCAAGCTTCTATCCCCCTTTGACATCAAGGGAAAAGGGTTTGACCAAGCTGAATGAAGTACTAGCCTTGTAGTGCTCAATATGGAAAGTCTGATCCACTCCTTTGAGCATATGCTAGACTTTATAAAAATATTCAAGTAAAAGTACAAATATTTATGACTCAAACAAATATGACCTTTCCTATCACCAATGACTCTATTCTCCCATGATTACATCAATCACCCAACATATTGGGTTTACATATTGGACCCAAATTTTACATCAATGTTCCAAAATGGGAGTAGATACATGACATGACTTGATCCCAATAATCCATATATGACTAAATTTTACAATGTTTTACAACATGGGTCTTTACATGACCTTTACAGCAAGAGACATTTATGAAACTTATAACCAAAAATATGAACCTCAAGCAAGACCATGATAGTCGTCAACAACCATTGTGCACCATATAGGAATCTACAACATAAACAACTAATAATAGCAACAGAGAATCATGAACATCCTCATCATCAGTACGTTGAGTAAGATAAGGTAGTGTAGCATCAATTTCTTCATCTGGTGTATTAAGAAATATCAGCAATCAATAATGTAACTGTAATATAAATAACCTAAGAATTCTGACATAATGACAACGAAATAAGTATATTCAGTAGTAACAACAGTAGCAATCATAGAGAAACAATGATATGTATTCATCATAAAACCATCATGCAACAAGGAGTGCTCAAGGAATCATAATTCCAACAATATATATCATGGACCATAGAAGCATAGAAGATGCTCTCCTTAAACTCGTGCTAACCATATCTGATCATATCCATCTCATCAATCAACAAATGCACCAAATAGCCATTTCATCAGCAACGAGTTATAATATTTTGCAACAACTTATAACCTTATCATGAATTAATAAACTATAAAAAATAAATGCCAAAACCAGAATGCCAAAATATAAACTGATGGAAGCATATGAGAAGCTCCCCCCGAATGAGTGCCACTTATTGTTCATTATTGAGAATCATATGTGACTGTCTAGATAAAAACCCATCTATACACATGGTTGTATTTCATGAAATATTCATACAGAAAGTAAAATGATGATGTTAGCAGCCCCCCTAAACAAGACATACCGTTAGAACAATTCATAGAGTGAAGATGAAGGAGTCATTCCTACTTTCTTTCTGAGATATTCAAAGGAATCATGTGAAAGGGGCTTGACAAATATATCTGCAACATGTTCCTTTGAGGGAACATATTCGAACATGACGTTTTTCTCAAGAATTTGCTCTCTAAGAAAATGGTATTTAATTAGGATGTGGTTAGTTTTTGAGTGCATGACAATATTATGAGAGATACTTATAGCATTAATATTGTCACAAAGAATAGGTATAGGTTGAGGATACGTGACTTGAATATCTTGAAATGTTTTAATCATCCATATAATTTGAGTACAACAAGAGGCAATAACAACATATTTTTCTTCAACAGTTGATAAGGCAATAGAACTTTGTTTCTTACTGAACCAAGAAACTAAGCGAGATCCCAAATAAAATATCCTCCACTAGTACTTTTGTGGTCATCGACATTACCTGCCCAATCTACATTTGTGTAGGCATGAAGTGTAAAATCTGTGTTTTTGGGATACCATAGACCAAAATATTGAGTGCCTTGAAGATATTTTAATATTCTCTTGACTGCTTTGATATGGGTTTCTTTGGGATTTGCATGGACTCATCCAATTATCCCAATAACATGCATAATGTTCAGTCTTGTACTGGTAAGGTAAAGCAAGTTGTCGATCATAGATTTGTATTCAAGTTGATTAATTGAAGGAGAATCATCATTTTTACTGAGATTTCATCTTGTTTCCATTGGTGTGAGTACAAGTTTATAGTCTTCCATTCCATACTTATTCATAATCTACTTGAGATACTTGGTTTGAGAAAGAAAGATACCATCTTTAGTCTGACAAACTTGAAGACCAAGAAAATATGTGAGCTCATAAAGTAATGACATTTCAAATTCCTACTACGTAGCTGAAGAAAATCCTTGACTCATAGACTCAATATTATTTCAAATATGATGTCATCAACATAAACCACTGCCACCAAAAATTTGTCCTTGTCATATTTTATATATAAATTGTTGTCTCCGGATCCTTTCTTGAACCCTTGTTGCTAAAGATACATGTCAAGATGATAATACCATGCACGATGATCTTGTTTTAAACCATATGATGCTTTATTAAGTTCACAAACAATATTTTTATCATTTGCAAGTATGAATCCTTCAGATTTCTCAATATAAACTTCTTCTTCAAGGCATACATTTAGAAATGAAGATTTAACACCCATTTGATATACTTTAAAGTTACAAAAGTTGGAAAATGCAAGAAACATTCTTATGGCTTCAAGTCTAGCTACAGGTGCAAATGTATCTTCAAAGTTTATCTCTTCTTGATGAGCATAGACTTTGCATACAAGTCTTTCTTTGTTTCAAATTACTCCTCCATTTTCATTCAGTTTATTCCTAAACACCCATTTTGTCCCAATTACATTTTTATTATGAGGCCTTGGTACCAATTCCCATGTATGGTTCTTTACTATCTAATCAAGTTCTTCATGCATTTCCTTACCCTAAAATTCATATTTGCTTTCTTGATTCACATTTTGAGGTTCATTTGTGGATAATAAGGCTAAGTGACTAGATGATCCAACAAAAGTTATTATAGTTTGTATTCTTGCTTCCTTATCACCTAGAATTGAAGATTCAAGATGATTTTTCTGAACATACCTTGATGGGGTATTTTCTACCATACATGTATTTTCATTTCCTTCTTCTAATGTTTGTCTTTCTTCTCCTACAACTTCTTGGATTTTAGTAGGGACAGGTTCATCATCTGCTTGTGCTTCCTTTTTGGTACTTGTGGATGCTTCATCAATCACATCATCTATACTTTCAACAATCTTTTGAATCCTTTTATTATAGCATTTATATCCTTTGCGTCTAGAAGAGTATCCAAGAAGGATTCCTTCATCAACTCTAGATTCAATTTTTCCAAGCTTAACATCATTTTTCTTTATGAAACATTTTCTTCCAAAGATTCTAAATTGTTTGACAATAGTAGTCTTACCATACTAGAGTCCATATGGAGTTTATCATTGTTTACTCGAACATGAACCTTGTTAAATATATCCACGACTATATGTACTGCTTCTCCTCAGATGGTGTGAGGTGTTCCTGATATTCTATTCATTCTTTCTGCCAATCCATTTTGTTGAGGAGTTTTAGCTATGGAAATCTCTCTTTTGATGCCATGTTTTTCAAAAAAATTGAAAAAATCATTTGATATAAAATCTCCTCCTCTACCAGATCTAAGACATTTGATTTTTAGATCTAAGTCATTCTATAAAAGCATTGAACATTTTAAACATTTCAAATGTGTCGTATTTATACTTTAGTAAACCAAACCAACACATTCTTGTAAAGTCATCAATCAATAAAATTATGTATTGTTCACCACGAGGAGACTTATTTCTCATAGGTCCACATATATTAGTGTGAAAAATTTCAAGGGGTTTACTTGAATTACCTTGTTTAGACTTATTCTGAACTCTGAATTTCTTACCAAATTGACATGATCTGCAAATGCAATTTTCAGGTGGAGAAATATTGGGCACATCATGAAATTCTCCCATCTTCCTTGATTTGTATATTTGAGAAAAATCGAGGTGTCCCAATCTCTTGTTCCAAAGCCAACTTTCTTCAAATTTTCTCAAACAGCAGTGCTCTTTGTTGCCTTCTAGGATATAAACATTGCCTGTAGTTCTGGTTCCTTTAACTATGGTCTTACTTGTATGCAAATTTCTTACCACACAATTCTTCAATATGAGAACAACTTCATGTCCCTAATTGCACATTTTACTAATACTTAAAAAGTTATGTCTTAACACATCAACAAATAAAACATTTTGAACCTTACTTTTTCTTTTAAAAATACAGATCCTTTTCCTTTAATAGCGGTAGGTGACTTATTACCAAAAGTCACATTATTTTCTTTCTTAATTTCATTAAATGAAACAAAATTATCTTTGTCACCTGTCATATGCTTTGAACACCCGATGTCAATGTACCATGGATTCTCTTCATCTCCTGCATACAATGTTAGACCACATCTTTTAGAAGTAGTAATTTCCTTTTTCCATACCTTGGAGGGTATTGCCATTTGTTCATGCTGATAAGATGATTTCATCATGCTTCTACATTCAGTTTCTTCATGACCAAAGTTATTGCAAATATAAAATTCAGTTTCATTCTAAAGAGGTAGAAAGCATTATAAGAACATTTATTTGTCTTGATTGCATTATGTTGTTTTCTTGCTTCTCTAGTCATAATAGATTTATTAGAAACACATTGAACTACTTTTTGACCAAATTTGTGACAAGTGAAGCATTGACCATTTAATTAAGAATACCTGGGAGTATAATACTTTTTTTAGTAGGTTTCCCTTTGTTGATGGAATTGTTATTATGCTTGAGAATAGTTTGATCCTTCATTATTTTGTCAAGTCTAGTGATTTCTTGTTGTTACTAAATTGACATAGCATTTTGTACATGTTTAAGAAGATCTAATTGATTATAAAATTTCACCATTTTGATTTGGATTTTAGCGAAGGCCTGTATTGATTAGTGGAGAACATTGCACTATAATGATCTCTTCTAAAGTTTCACATCCATTAGAAAATCTAAGATTTAGAGATTTTGTTTTCTCAAGTTCCTTTCTTAGACCCACTATTTCAAGTTCTAAGGTTTCATAGAAATTCTCTCTTTCTTTGACTTGTTTCTTCAAATTTTCTTCTATTAACTTAGCCTCTTCTAGACAAATATTCAACTTAGTCATTTCTTCAACAAGGGTGTTTTCTTTATACATATTGAATTATATAGAATCTATAAATTCATCATCATCAAACTTATATACACATTTTTCTTTGAAATCCATAAGTAATTGAAAATATGGATTTGATGCATCATCCTCATTATTGGAAGAATATTCACTACCTTCAAGAGTATAAAAACTTTTCTTGCTAGTAAAACCTCTTTTAACATTATTCTTTGAAACATTATTTTCGTGATTTTCTTTATAAGGACACTTAGCAACATAGTGACCTACTCTTCCATAGGAAAAACATTTAAATGGGAGCTTACCTTTGAACCTACCAGATGATACTTGGAGCTTCTTCACAAAATTCACTTCTTCTTCATCTAAAATGTGACCTGTTTCCTTAGGCTTTTCCTTTTATTTCCCTTTCTTTGTGGCTTTGAATGATGATTCTCTAACTCTTGATCGTTATAGATCCATTTGGGCACATTAATCCCATCATCCAGATCAGTGTTTTAGCGCTCATCAAACCCTAATTTTGGTTGCTACATGCCCTAAACAAGTTGTTGGCATTATGATACAAGTATGACACAAGTGTTGTCCTTGATGGCAACTCACTAAAATGACAAATCACAGTTCAGGCTCTCAGAATGAAGGAAAAAGAGATATACACAGGTTCCATTTGACCCAGCCATGTATATACACGGGTTAGCTGACCAAAAGACACGTATGCATATACACGCACTTTCACACAAGGAATGGCATGTACATGTTGGAGAACTTGGTTTTGGTCCATGGTATTTGGTCCATGGTATTGTGATCAATGGTATTGTGATCAATGGTATTGGTCCAAGGTATCTTGCCTGATGTGTTTACCCTAGGTATTTGGTCCAAGGTATTGGTTCTAAGTGGTTTTGGACCATGGTATTGAGTAAGGCCTAAGAATATCAAAGGAGGAGGAGATCATTAGGCCAAAGTGCAAGTGTACGAGTGATGAATATCTGATGAAGTGAGAGATCTAGTATGCTGGTTATGGGTTGGTGATGCTTTGCTTGATCTGAACCAAGGGAGCACCTATGTAGTTGATGAAGGTTGATGGACTAGGATCATGAAGACTAAAATGCATTATCATTATATGGTATGATCATGAATAGATCTGAATATTGACGCATGTCTTATCCTTTATATATTATGTTCTGGGTATATCTGAACTTGAAAATTGCAGCGAAGGTATAAGTAATTATTTTCAGATCTATACATGGGTTCCCGTTGGTGAAATAACGTATACAAGCTAGTTCGACACAACACAGTAGCATATACATTATGAGATTTGATATTTGAGGTTGTTGTGGTTCTAGTGGTTGTTGCAAAGTTCTGGGTTCTGCTTTATGTTCTAGTGAATGTGTTTTGATAACAGGGTTTCAGTGATTCAGTTGCTGGGTGATTCAGAAATTGATGATGCAGATATAGTTGATGGTTGTATTGCAGTGGTGGTTGTTTTGTATTGATGGATCCAATCTGAAAATTTATGAAACATGGTCGCTGGAAGAAAAGAGAAGGTTTTAGCCTTCTGTAGGTCAGCACCTACCTACTAGTAAACACATCAGCTAGTACAAGAGCTAAGGGGGTTGTAGCTCCCTTCCAGTAGTAGCTGGAGAATGAGAGAAGGTTGTAGTCTTCTGGAAGTGGGTGCTTGCGTACTGGTATGAGTTTGCGCCAATACAAAATTGTAAAAAGAAGTTTCTTTTTTTTTGGATTGCAGATTACTGTGGGGTGGTTTTTGAGAAGAGCTCGGATTTACCACAGTGTCCGATCCTCAGCCTTAGCTGAGCATGTAGGCAAGACTAATCACCATATATGCCTTGAAGATGCTGAGGTTATTGCCAAAGAAGACCACCATTTCAAACGAAAGGTCAGAGAAGCTATTGAAATCATTAAGCATCCTAAAAACTTTAATAGGGATGGTGGAATGGAAATTAGCAAAAACTGGAACCCCTTGCTTTCCCCCGTAGATCTCAGTGACTAAGTTAAAGTTGCCCTATCAACCTAGCATTTCAGCTTGCTCCTCCAATATCCCTTGTCTAGTGAGCTCGTCTTCTCCTTAAAAGCCCTGGTTCAAGGGTATCAATATTAATCAATATAGAGGTTAGTCCTTTACTTTAGCAATAATATTAAACTAACAGTAGCAAGGGAATATAATTAATACTATGGAAAGCATTTGCATTTAATATCTATTAGATAGTCATAACAATAATCAAAATTTTTTCAAATAATAAAAATAAATAATAGTTAATAGGTATATATAAACCATGCATAGCAATAATTATTAATATTGCATTACATTACAGTTATTAGGTAGGCTTACATTAAAATTTACAATTAAAATAATATTCAATAAGTATTCTTTAGCAAAGCATAAACAATAACTAATATTATTTGTAAATAATATCCATTAGAATACATAAGCAATAAATATTAATAAACAATAGTATTATTAATATCAATATGGTTTAGGAAATTCAATTAATTAACAAGCCAATAAAAATAATAAAGATTTTAAAAAACCCAAATAACAAATTATCTTAAGCATAAATAGTAAAGATAATAAAGAAATTAAAAAACCTAGAAACAAATTAACATAAACATAAATTTGGTGGAGTAATATAATAAATAACATACAATAAATTGTAATAATATTAAATAGCAATAATTAGGAAATGCAATTAGTATCAATTAACTTCTAAGAATCAATAAAAAAATAGTTAGAATAATTGTGTCATTACTAAATAAAAAAATTTAGAAAATGATAATTAATAATAACAATTAAATAAAATAATGATTATTAAATATATAATTAATAGGTTAACATTATATAATATTGGAAAATAAAAATTGAACAACTCATTATATAATAATTGTGACTTTCCAATTAATATATTAGAAAATGATGATTAATAATAACAATTAAATATAACAATAATTATTAAATATATATTTAATAGGTTAAATATATATTATATTGAATATAGAAATTAATATTGTTTATCTCAATTCTTAACAAACACCTTATATATTAGTAGTATTATATTAAATACCAGTATTAAGAAAGATTAGAATAATCACAATAATAATTAAAATAAAAATATAATTAAATAAATAAAAGGATTAAATTAAATTAAATTGTCAGAAGTCGGCCTGTTTTCTTTTAAACCTAGACATTCTCATATTTATACCTAGCATCTGCCTTCTTTTCTCCACACAATTTATCCTGATGATGAGTCTGGTTTTAGACTCGAAACGTCGATACAAAAATGATGAACACTGTGGTAAATCCGAGCTCTTCTCAAGAAGTTTCTTATTAAAAGGAAGATAGAGACGATTGCAGCAGGTGGTTTTCACCCACATTGGGTTTCCACCTTATATCATGGTGTTCATGTGTGCTTTTTATGTGTGATGATCTGTTCTGTTTTACTGTACCTGTTTATTATTTATATGGTCAATAATGTTTTGATGCACTCATTAAATATCAACTAACTGAATCATAAGTTTACTATATATACGCTAGTTGCATTAAACACAGTTGCGTATACACGCAGTTTGCCTTAACTGAAGCAACGTATATGAATCTGATAATGGAAATGAAAATATTATTGATTTGCTAACACTGATTCACCCCCCCCTCTCAGTATTATTTCCAACAATTAGAATTAGAGCAGGTCCTTCAGAAGAAGCTTGATGGCTTGAAGGAAGATCAATCAGGATGAGTAATCAAGAAAGAGAGGGAGCCATCAGACCACCAATCTTCGATGGGAGCAATTTTATGTACTGGAAGATAAGAACCATAACCTAGCTACAATCGCTTGGAACAGATATTTGGGAAATTGTGGAAGAAGGATATAACTATCCATCAATAATTCCTACAGATACGACAGGTAGAAAGTAATATGAACTCAATGTCAAAGTTGTTACTGTCTTATTGGGAAGTTTGTCAAAATCAGAGTTTGTCAAGGTCATGCAGCTCAAATCAACCAAAGAAATATGGGACAAAATCATTCTAAGCTACGAAGGATATGATCAGGTAAAATGTGCTAAGATTCAAACTCTCAGAATTTGGTATGAAACTCTTAAGATGCATAGTAATGAAAGCATAGCTAATTACTTCCTATGTATAGATGAGATTGTCAATTATATGAAGAATCTGAGTGAAGAAATTAAGGAATTTGTCTTAGTTGAGAAAGTTTTGAGAACCTTGTCTGCTAAATTTGAATCCAAAGTGTCTTCCATAGAAGAAAAGGAGGATCTGTAGAAAATCACTATGACGCAGCTTCACAGAATCTTAACTAATTTTGTGTTAGAAAATTAAATATTACGGAGCAATGGAACACATAAAATATTGCAGAAATATAAACATAGAAAACGCACAAAACAAGAGAGACACAGATATACGTGGTTCACCCAGTTTGGGCTACGTCCACCTCGAACAGCCAGTCCTTCCCTTTTATTATCCAGCAAAATGAAGAGACACAACCTACAGCAAAGCCGTTGTAATATCCTCTGTTTTCTCTCTACAGTCTCACCTCTCTGTTTCTTGCTCAAACTCGAATACACATCTTTATCTCACAACCTCAAATACAATGCCCTCATACAAAGAGAGGTCCTTCTAGGCAAAAAATCTAAACTAAACATAAGTTCTATCGTCAGATATCAATCCGCCTAATGAACACCGATTGACTAGAAATTAACATATACTTTTAAAGAAAATTTACATCTATTTTTTAGCTTCGGGGTGTTGCCCACGAGCCCTCGCCGGGGGACCGCTGGCCCCCGGACCCCCCAGCCGGGGGGGATCGGCCCCCCCGCACCCCCCCGCGTGGAGGGGTGTACAAAAATTCCTGGGGTATACATCCGGCTGAAACAAAGACCTCTCAACAATCATGCTCCACACACAACAATCTCCCACATGGAGAATGATTGTAGCAACTCCATCATTGCTTCATTTGTGACTCCTCTCTTGGACTTGGCTATTTCTCATCTTCATCGTCATCCTTGAAGACCAATTGAAACTAAGCATGTTCTTAGTTTCTCCCTGGTTACAACTTTTGTTAGCATATCTGCAGGATTCTGGCTAGTGTGTATCTTTTCCAGCT